>SZWC01007056.1:60090-73918 GCA_023375785.1 Penium margaritaceum
TCATTCCCCTCCCCCCTCCTACATTCACTTGCGCATCTGAATCAAACCATATATCAGTGCACATTTAGCAGTCATCTCTACATGCACTGACCCCATACACTCACCACGTACAACCCCTCTCTCCCCCCACATTTACTTGCACATCTGAATGACACCATTATACACTAGTGTATATTTAGCACCCATCACCACATACACTCCCCCCATACACTCACCATGTAGAACCTCCCCCATCCCCCCCACACTCACTTGTACATATGAATCATAGTATTACACACTAGTGTACACTTCGTACCTCTCTCCACATACACTCCCCCAATACACTCATCACATAGAACCCCCCTCCTTGTCACTTACACATCTGAATCACAACATTATGTACTACTGTAAATTTATCAACCATCTCCCTATACACTCCCCCCATACACTCACCATACAGAACCCCCTCCTCTCAACATTAACTTGCACATTTGAAGAAAAACATTATATACCAGTGTACATGTAGCACACATCTCCACATACACTCCCCCCACACACTCATCGCATAGGAACACTCCATGTTAGAGACTTCATGTAACCTTCATACATCATCATACTGAACTATACACCCATATGATGGTGTACAGAATGACCCTGATTAACCATACCTCTCAGCTGGTGCTACCATTGCTGATAGTTCTGGTGTTGATGTTGGTGATGCTGTTGCTATTTGTACGGGAGATGTTGCCCATGCTGCTACTGTTGCTACTACGATTGGTGTGGCTGCTGTCATTGGTACTGACTCTGCTGTTTGTACTGGTACACTTACTTGTTTGTTGGTGGCAGCGGCCCAAGTGTTGGTCCTCCCGCTGCTGCTAGCCGTGTTGTTACCGACAAAGCTGTTGCTACTGCAAGATCCACTACTATTTCTCTGTGTATATATTTGTCCGTTCATGTCCTCGGGTGTGCAGTGCATGCGGATCCGGTGGTCGGTGGTGATCCACGTTGATCGCAAAGACACGTGCTCGCCAAGCTCACTAGATGGCGATACTACCTCTCTGTCGTATGCACTCCTCTGGCCATCGTACCGCGCTGAAGGCGCAGTACGACGATGCATCGGTTGCCGGAGGTGACGTGTCCAAGGAGTCCGTGACGCTGACCACTTTCCTATTGCAAAGGTCATGTGGACAAAAATCTTACTTCCATGATCACCCTACACTCAAGGGCGAGGTGTTCTGTACACTTGAAGCCGTACGCGAGAAGGGTTTTCTCTTGTGCTCGGCCACCATCAAAGAGAGGGTACAATCAATCCTCGCAGTTTGAGCTCCCGAGTGGACGTGCTCGAGGAAAATTCCACCGTGGCCATGTTCAGCCGCAGCTGGTGCCGGACGTTCGTGAGCAACAAGCTGCAGTGGACATGGCGGTGCGGCACAATAGCGTTACAAAAGCTTCCACCGGACTGGGAAGTCCAGGCGCTCTCCATGCACCGCTGTGCCGCGTTCTACATCAACATGCATAAGAATCCGCCAAACATGGTCATGAACGCTAACCACATTGATGTCCATCTGGTGCCCGTGTCGTGGTACACCGCACGGAAAGGGAGTGACGAAGTAAAAGAGTGCAGCAAGGAGGACAAGCATCTGGTGACAGTGCTGGTGGCGTGCACCATGGATGGAGGGATCCTGCCATTCTAGGTCATTTGGACTGGCAATATCCCTACATGCCAGCCCACCGGGCCGTACACTGAAATGGTAAAAAAGACCTCGCAATGGCACTTTACTCACACCGCAAATCACTGGGTGACGGTCGAGGCGACTAAGCAATGGTTCGACATGGCCCTCGAGGCCTACTTCATCTGTTTGTGTGCCACATATGCCGTGGACCACACCACTTTCAAGATACTACTTGTGTTGGATGCATGGCATCCTCAAGCTTCTGACAGCTTCCGCGAATGGGTGCATAAGCGCTTCCCATTTCTGCACCTACTGTACATCCCAGCCGGCTGCAACCGGTGGATATCAGCTTCCAAATTCTGTTCAATGGGGAGATCTCCAAGGGGTACTCGGCATGGGTTGAGGACAGGTTGAGGGATGTGTTGACATGGTGTGCCCCTTGCCATGAGTGTCGTTGATCGTACGAGATTGAGTTAATCGACCCAAAATCGTGCACTCGTAGATCAGTGCACGATTTTGGGTCGGAAGTCGGACTTTGGGGTGCAAAATCGGACTTCGCCCGGCTCTGCGACGTCGCAGGCGGAGCTTCGCCAGCAAAGTCGTCAAACAGTCACAAACCCCTTGAGCGAGGGGTTTGTAACTGTTCGAGGGGGGTTTGCGGGTAGGATTGGATGGGGGGTCCGAGACTCCCCCTGCGATGGAAGGGATTTTGTTGGGCCCCGCTACCGCGGGGCCCAGCAGATGCCCGCGCAAAAATAAAACCCTAAACCCCCAAATGTAATTCGAAGATGGGTTTGTTCGATGTTTGGGCTTCAAACTAGGGGTTGAACGTGGATTTGCATGGTTGGAAAAAAAATGAAAAGGGCGTTTTCGCTCGATCGCGATCGAGCGACGACCACAGTTCTAACATCGGCGAAGCTGATGTCAGAACGATCGGACTTCACCCTCGATTTCAGCGAAAAGGGGTTCGTCACTGAAATCGAGGGCGAAGTCGGAAAGAAACTTCCGACGCGGCTTTTTTGGCCGATACACTCGAACTCGAGTGCATGATTTTTTGTCGATTAACCCTAAATGGATCGTACGTCCTGGTTCGACCACTGGGGATTGGTCGATCACCTGATCGGACTTTAGATTTGGATTCCTTGGATTTTTCCATGCAAGATCGAGCTTTGAATCGCTCGATTTGAGTGAGTATTCAGATAGTAAGCCTAGCCCAAAAATCGGGTATTGGGTGGGTGGAATCTGGTATCCGCCATGGGTGGCGGGATAATCCACCGCCAGTGATCCGAGTTCGTCTCCAATGGGCTCCAAATGCACCAAGGGCATGAATGAGGCAAGCATAAGGACCTCCTTGACCAGGGTGAAATTCTCCTTGACTTCTGGACGAGGAAAGGCGCTTCGACGGGTCATCGTCGAAGCGCCTCCCGTTGCCTAACGTGCAAGGCAAGGAGGGCGACTCCACCAAGGGTTACTTCGATGGCCATAGCAGGGGCTCTACTGCTCCGTTTTGGGCATGCTTTGATGCATTGAAAAGCTTAGATCACAGGCTATAAGGATCAGATGTAATCTCACTATGAAAAGTAACAAAAAACGTGTTTCGATTCAGATCTACTGAATGCGACGTGTTCTACCCACTCAAATCTGTGATCCTTGTGCTCCATACTCTTCACCATTGGTGTCCTTTGGCTGCCACAAACACTGGTAGCGTGCATCAGCAAGAGCTAGGCATCCTTGAGAGTACCTCCACACCCACTAGTGCCAACAAAGGGTTATGGGCCCACGTGCCTAGAAGGACCCTAGCTCTACAACGTCACGCAACCACCACGCGCCATGGCACCGACCAAGCAAGAGAGCATCGGCGTCTCGAAGTTTGACGGACTTGGCTTCCACTTGTGGAGGAGGGAGTTTGAGGTGTGCCTCGATGACAAGGGCCTGCTTGAGCTGGTCAACGGTAAAGAAATGACCCCTCCGGATACCGCGACGCCGGAGGAAGTGGAGGCGTACAAGAAGCGCAACAAGAAGGTGCTTGCTTTGTTGGTGTATGCGCTTGCTCTGACGCAGTGCTCCCTCATTCAAGGATGCACGGAGGCCGCAGAGGCCTAGAAGAAACTCTGCACCATCTACCCGTCCACCAACCTTGCTAACCAGCTCTTCGTCTTCAAGAGGCTCGTCACCCTCCGAGCCAATGAAAGCGACGACATCATGGAGATCCTACAGCAGATCGAGTCCCTTACTGCCGAGTGCGTAGCCACCAATTGGAAGGTCGACCCTCAGCTGCAAGCCATGATCCTCCTCCTGGCATTGCCGGACTGTTGGAGTCCCATGATCACCGTCATAGGCGGCTGGTCCGCCAATGAGCTGAAGTACCCAAAGGTGGCTGAGTACGTCCGCAATGAATGGATGCGGCGTGGTGGGAGAGAGAGAGTGGGGCAACATCATGTTCCGCCTATGCCGTCCGCCCTCAAGGTGGAGCGGGAGGCAAGAAGGGGAAGGGTGCCAAGCAGGGCACCAGGAAAGGTGACAAGAAGGGGGAGTGCTATGTGTGTGGCGAAGAAGGTCACTACGCACACAAATGCCCCAACAGGAAGTCGGACCAGCTGGAGAAAGCTGGAAAGAAGGAAGACCGCGCAATGATGGCGAAGGAGTCCACCGACTTCACAGATCCGGGAGTTTCCGTGATTGACTCCGGATCGGGCCGCCACACGCAATGCAAGCGGGCGGCATTCATCACCTATGGCGCCTCCAAAAGGCGCATGAAGGTGGCCAACGGCAAAACAGAGTTGGCTGCCGGAGAAGGCAACGTTCGCATCGAGGTGGATGTGGACGGGGAGGCTGTCACGAGCACAATTCACGACGTGCTCCACATGCCCAACTTTGGGGCAAATTTGCTGTCAGTGAGCCGGCTTACCGACAAGGGGCTCGAGGTGCTCTTCAACAAGAAGGAGGCCATCATCCGGATGGAGGGGGATGGTGAGGTGATTACACGTGGAAAGCGAGAGGATGACTTGTACCTCCTATGTGCAAAGATCCTCGGCAGCCGGGCGGGGTCCAACGTTGCCCACCTCGCGAAGAAGGATGATGGACACTTGGAAATATGGCATCCTCTTCTATGCCACATCGCTCCCTCAACTGTGAGGGACATGGCAAAGAAGGAAGTGGTGCGGGGTCTTGAGGTCAAGAGCCTCGATGCAACCATGAATGCCGTGTGCGAGCCGTGCGTGGTCGGTAAGGCATCACGGCAGCCGTTCGATGGCAAAGGGGCGCGTGCATCGGCGAAGTTGGAGGTGGTCCACACTGAAGTGTGTGGACCATTCGAGAGCTCCATTGGGGACGCTCGCTACTTCGTGACCTTCATTGACGACCACATCCGCAAGCTCTACCTCTACATCATCAAGAGGAAGAGCGATGTCTTGTTGTGCATGCAGGAGTTTGTTGCGGCTGTGGAGCGGCAAACGGAGTTGAAGGTGAAGGCGTTCCAGAGCGACAACGGTGGCGAGTACGAGGGCCGCTCGGCATGGATGAAGAGCAAGGGGATCGCGTGGCTGAAAACTACGCCACACTCTCCGCAGCAGAACAGTGTCGCCGAGAGGGCGAACCACACCATCCTCAAAATGGTCCGGTCCATGTTGAGCGATGCCGACCTCGCGCAGCGGTACTGGGGCAAGGCGGCACGGACAGCGGCGTACATCATGAACCTAACGCCAACAAAGCCGCTAAAAGACGCGGAGTCCAAGGTGTGGAAGACACCACAAGAAGTGTGGAGTGGGAGGAAGCCAACTGTGGCACACCTCCGCACGCTTGGATGTGTTGCACATGTTGTTGTGCAGGCACGGGAGGGGCTGGGCAAGCTGGACCCGCGGAATCGCCGGTGCATCTTTGTCGGGTATGAGAGCGGGAGCAAGGCATACCGGCTCTTCAACCGCGGAGGTAGTAGATCGTGAAGAGTCACGATGTCATGTTCGACGAGGAAAACCGTTGGACGGACAAGGATGCGGGTCTCTCCAAGCGGGGGGAGTGGCTGCCACTCCTCGAAGGGGAGACACCGGAGGACACAAAAGAGGGTGACGTCCCATCGGCTCCAGCTGGCGAGAACCATCCGGGTGATGTGGGAGCGGCTGATTTGCATTCAGCCAAGTCGGACGATGAGTCCAAAGTGCCGGCAATACTGGAGCTGAACGAAGACGTGGGGAGTGATTCCGCATCCCCACGGTCCCCGAGAGAGGGGGAGTAGGCCAGCAGTGCAAGTGGCACCGCAAGGGGGTAGCAGTAGCAGCAGCAGCAATCTCAACAGCAGCAGCCCCGGAGAAGCGGACGCGCAAGGAGGACGGCAAAGAGGTATGATGCCGCAGAGGGCATCTGGACTGGGCTCGCTCGAGCATTCTTTGCGCAAGAGGAGCCCGAGACCGTCAAGGAGGCGTTGTCGCGGAAGGATGGGGCTGAGTGGGAGGGAGCTATAAAATCTGAGCTTGCCTCCCATGAAGAGAAAGGCACTTGGCAGCTGATTGACAGGACGGAGGGCGCGAAAATCATCGGCTCCAAGTGGATCTTCACGAAGAAACTCACCAAGGAGGGGAAGGTGGAGCGGTACAAGGCGCGGCTGGTTGCGAAGGGGTATGCCCAGCAAAAGGGTGAACACTACGATAAAACCTTCGTGCCGGTGGCGAAGTTCGCCTCCATTCGCTGCATCCTCTCGGTGGCGGTGGCGCGCGACTACGAAGTCCACCAAATGGACGTGAAAACTGCGTTCTTCAACAGCGATCTGGACAAGGAGGTCTACATGGAGGTGCCGGAGGGGGTGGACGTGCCGCTGGGGAAGGTGTGCCGGCTTCGTAAGGCGCTCTACGGGCTGAAGCAAGCGCCACTCATGTGGTACCTGAAAATGGACGGCTTCGTGGCCGAGCTTGGATTCAAGCGCTACGAGGTGGATCACAGCGTGTACGTGCGGAAGCAGCTGGGGTTGCACCAGATCGTGGTACTTTACGTGGATGATCTCATCCTCGTGTCGTCGGACATGGAGGAGTTGGTGAACCTGAAGCGGTAGCTGGATGGTCGGTTCAAAATGACCGACATGGGCGAGCTCGAGTACTACCTCGCCGTCGCCATCAAGAGGGACCGCAAGGCACGCACGCTCGAGATGGGGGAGGCAAAGTACGTGCAAGAGGTGCTCCGCCGCTACAACATGGAGGAGTGCAACCCCATCGGCAGACCCATGTCCACCACATATGAGCTGAGCTCAAGTATGGGCCCGAGCACGGAGAAGGAGAAGGAGGAGATGGCAGGTGTGCCATACCAGTCCCCAGTGAGGAGCATCATGTACGTCATGGTGGCAATGCAGCCCAACCTGGCCTTCGTGGAGGGCCAAGTGAGTCGCTATGTCGCTGATCCCGGGCCGCTGCATTGGCAAGCGGTGAAGCGGATCCTCCGCTATCTCAAAGCGACAAAACAGTCGGGGCTTGTGTTGTTAGGGGGAACACGTGACGACTCCCTTGAGTTGGTCGGCTACTCCGATGCCGACTGGGCTGGTCATGCGGATGACAGAAAATCAGCGTCGGGATACGTGTTTTTGCTTGGTGGTGTAGTAGTTTCATGGGCAAGAAGGAAGCAGGACTGTGTTGCACTGTCCGGCACCGAAGCGGAGTACATCGCGCTCGCGGAAGCCGCATAGGAGGCAGTGTGGGTGCGACGACTGCTAAAGGAGATTGGCGTGCCGCAAAGGAAGCCCATGGTACTCAACGTTGACAACATGAGTGCCATCAGCCTCACCTAGAACCCAGTGCTGCACAGGAGGACCAAGCACATCGAGATTCGTCATCACTATGCGCGGGACTTGGAGGCGAAGGGAGATGCGGCTATCGTGCATTGTGGCACTAAGCGCATGCTCGCCGACGCCATGACCATGGCACAACCCAAGGACAGGCACGATGCAAGCTGCATGGAGCTCGGTCTGCGCTGTGAGGTTTAAAATGCTGCAGATTCCAAGGACAGGGCATCAAGGCTGCGGTGCAAGGGGGAGATTGTTGACATGGTGTGCCCCTTGCCATGAGTGCCGTTGATCGTGCGCCCTGGTTAGACCACTGGGGAGTATTCAAACAACTGATCGGACTTTAGATTTGGATTCCTTAGATTTTTCCATGTAGGATCGATCTTTGAATCGCTCGATTTGAGTGAGTATTCAGAAAGTTAGCCTAGCCCGAGGGTATTGGGCGGTTGGAATCTGGTACCCGCCATGGGTGGCGGGATAATCCACCGCCAGTGATCCGAATTCGTCTCCAATGGGCTCCAAATGCACCAAGGGCATGAATGAGGCAAGCATAAGGACCTCCTTGACCAGGGTGAACTTCTCCTTGACTTCTGAGCGAGGAAAGGCGCTTCGATGGGTCATCGTCGAAGCGCCTCCCGTTGCCTAACGTGCAAGGCAAGGAGGACGGCTCCACCAAGGGTTACTTCGACGGCCATAGCAGGGGCTCTACTGCTCCGTTTTGGGTGTGCTTGGATGCGTTGGAAAGCTTAGATCACAATTTATAAGGATCTGATGTAATCTCCCTATGAAAAGGAACAAAAAACGTGTTTCAACTCAGATCTACTGAATTCGACGTGTTCTGCCCACTCACATCCGTGATCTTTGTGCTCCACACTCTTCACCATTGGTGTCCTTTGGCTGCCACAAACACTGGTAGCGTGCATCAGCAAGAGCCAGGCATCCTTGAGGGTGCCTCTACACCCACTAGTTCCAACAGGATGCTGACAGCGTGAACCTTGGCATGTGTGCAATCAACGACACAGTAGTTGGGTGGATGCTCCAAGGGTGGATCCACCTGTACAAGAACCCGAGCATCGTTGTGAACTCGCCGCGCCAGGACGGCTGGGACAAGTGCTACGATATTGACTTTCAGCGCAACTCGGACACTGACTTGGTGAACTTCATGGCTGAGGATGATATACAGGGGGTTGAGGACAAGGACGCTGTGGCATGAGTAGGAGTGTTGTACTTGTCTATGCCTAATAGAAGCTGTTTTCTCTTGCTCTTTGTCCGCTTTTGCGCTTGCATGTTCGATCTGATCCCTTTTTTCCACCTACGCACATTCTATATTAAATTCTCGAAACACCTGGATTTGACCTAATTATTGAGGCCAAAATAGCGAGACCATGAATAGACCACTCGCTCTTACAAATGAACAAGGTTGACCACATTAATCCTATACAGAGTATTTGAGGCTGCTAAACAATTTACAAGTTTTAGCTAAAATAATGAATTTGTTGTGCTCCACGATAAAAAAACGGATTCATGTGGCAGTAGGATACCTGTTTTTGCCATGCTCAAGCAATGAAAAGTCAAATGTACAGTTATAGACGATGATAACGTGCAGTTCTCTCAGCCAATGTGCCACTTTTTCCTCCTTTTCTTAATTTCATTATGGTGTGTCAGTTGTAGCACAATGGCGATTTCATAACACGGTATCATCCATTACCAAACGCATTGAACAAATAAAATTTGAGCACCACGATATTCATATTGACTACACCAATTTTAAGTGGTTTTCTGGAAAGTAGCTATTCTCTTTTTCTTCATGAGTGAGCTGAATTTTGAGAAGTTAAAAAACGATAGTGTGGTTTTTTTAACGTGGTTTATTGCCGTTACGTATACATGAACAAAAAAGAGTCTATAATGATGTGCCCCCCTCTGTCTTTTCTTTGTTAAGGTGTCTCCTCGGTCCCTGTCATTTTCTGTCGTTGTTGAACTGGGGATTGTGGCATCTATAGGTCATGGGGGTCTGATGTTGTATGGCTATCAATCACGGAATAATACTTGGAGTGTTGTAACATGAGATATCCTCGTCTGTTTGCACAAATTACTATGGACACCTTGCTGTGTCCATGCTCGTGCAGATCCGTGATGGGGACCCAGTTGGAATCAGAGCATGGATGGGTGGTTTCCACACCCACCGGCAATTTCCAGACAGCTGCCATGATTTATTGGGTGCTTACTAAAGTGCTCTTCGGTTTATCTGCGGTCGTTAGTGTTTTCATATTGAGCTCGATTTGCATAGTTTGCATTCTGTTTCCGGACCAATGTGTGTGACCAATCAAAGCGTCCGGCTCTTGATTCTACATCTCAAAAATCAGAAAGTGTTACGTTTTGATGCCTGTGTGCAGAGTTATGACAAAAACAGTAGTTTTCGGCCGGTTGTAGGACAAATTGACACAGTCGCGTGTGTCACCCACCGTACGCCACGGTGGGCACTTATGCTGTGTGCTTTTCAGCTGTCATTTCATTGTGCACTGCTAAAGATATTGAAGCTGATGAGACTTTGAATGTCTCCCTTGCCCAATCCTTGCTGTTTCTTGCAATCACCTGCTTGCTAGTGCGTCAGCTTACTTGATCATGTTGCCACATCGGTGGTAGCAAGGCTAGATAGTTCAAGAGCAGTTTGTCATGATACCATAGCAGCGAGGCCCTTTTTCGCTAAGCTACACCGCATACATGCAATACCAGCAGCACCGGTGAGAGTCACCACAACAGCCATATCTTGGGACCCTACACAGCAGTCGTTGGCAGCAGAGATGTCGTCCCCACGTCAAAAGCATCGATGTCACTATGCGAACGCTAGAGTGAATGACCACAAAAATCTTATCGGCGTGAGTTTCCACCACTGCCGTAGTAGTAGCAGCACCGGCAGCGATGAGTTTCAGCAGCCACACGTAGTGGCAAAATCAGCACCGGATGGCAGCAGCAGCTTGTCTGCTTATAACCAAGGTCACAAAAAAAAAGGAGGAGAAGCAGCCTGCAGTAGTAGCTGGCGACGACGACAGTAAGAAACAGCAGCGAGCGGTGGGAACAGCAGCGTGGAGTGACAACAATATTGAGCATCAATAGTGGTAGTAGTAGCCGCAAGCAGCCACAGCAGTGTAGCGGCAGCAGAAGAGGCAGGAACAGTGTAGTAGTAGCATTGCAGCTGTTGTAGAACCAGCAGTAACACCAGCAGCATTATAGAAGCACTGTAACCACAGCAGCGGCTGCAGCAGCATAGCTGCAGTAGCAATGACGGCAACAGTAGTAGTGCCGCGCCAGCAGCTGCTGCCTTACGCAGCATAGCAGCTGCGCATGGAAGCAACAGCTGCCTGCCCCTTCCCTTATTGCCTGGCATGTCGTGTTGGATCATGTTCAATCATTCCATGGTGTGTTTCTTTCTCTGGTGTTGTGTCTTGGTGTATTGTGTCATGTTGTGTCATGTTGTGTCTGTCATGTTGTGTTGTATTGTGTCATGTCGTATTGTGTCATGTCGTATCGTGTCATGTCGTATCGTGTTGTGTCGTGTCGTGTCGTGTCGTGTCGTGTCGTGTCGTATCATGTCATGTCGCTTTGTGTCGTGAATTGTCATTTTGTGTAGTTTTGTATCATTTCGTGTCATGTTGTATTGTGTCTTCTTGTAAATTCCATGATGCAGTGTGCAATGTCGGGTGGTACGGTGTCCTCTGTCATATCATGTCATGTCATGTCGTGGTGTGACAATTTGTGTCATGTTGTATCCTTTCACATTGTGTCATGTCCTATCCTTCTGTGTCATGACGCGTTTTTGGTATCGTTCCATGATGTGATGTGCTGTGTCATGTCGTGTTGTTGGTATCGTTCCATGATGTGATGTATTGTGTTGTGTCGTGCTTTGTCTTGTTGTGGCGTGCCTTTTGGTATCATGTTGTGTCCTGTCATGCCATGCCGTGCCCTAACGTGACGTGTTGTGTTGTGCCATACAATGCCCTGTCTTGTTGTGGCGCGTCGTGTCATGTCGTGTTATGTAGTGTCGTGTCATATTGTGTCGTGTTTTGCCATTTTGTATGTCGTCTTCTTTCATGTCATGTCGTGTAATGTCATGCCGTGCCCTAACGTGACGTGACGTGTTGTGCCATATAGTGCTCTGCCTTGTGGTGACGTGTCGTGTCATGTTGTGTTATGTATTGCCACGTGGCATTGTGTCGTGTCCCGCCGTGTCGTGTGTCGTATTGTCTCATTTCATGTCATGTCGTGCCGTGCCGTTTCATGTCGTGCTGTGCCGTGTCATGTCATGTCGTTTCATCTCATGTCATGTCGTGTTGTGTCGTGTCGTGGTGTGGTCACGTTTTGCGTGATGTCGTGTCATGTTATTTGTTCTTTTGTCATGTTGTGTCAGTGTGTGTTGGTTTATGTCATGTCATGCCGTGTCGTGCCGTTCCGTACCATGCCGTGCCATGCTGTGCAGTGCCGTTCCATGCAGGGTTGTTCCATGTTGTACTGTGCCGTGTGGGGTCATGGTATGTCGTGTTATGCCATGTCATGTCGTATCATATCGTGTCGTCTTGTCATTTTGTGGCGTTCCATCTCCGTTTGTAGCAGTTTGTGTCGGTTCCTGTCCTGTCCTGCTGTGCTATGTTGTGTTGCATCATACCGCGCCGTGCCATGCCATGCTTTGCACTGCTGCAGAGCTTCTTCTTTTTCACCTTGGCTCCGAGGGACTCCCCTCGCTTTGTAAGAATCCACCTTCTCTCTTTCGCATCATGTGCTTCACTCTCAAAATCGCTGCATAAGATTTCCTTTGCACATTATCATAGAAGAGTCATTGCACCCTTTGCACTGGTAGCATCTACCATGGATTGGTTGCACGCACTGCTTCTACCACCACTGTAACAGCAGCATCCGGTGACGGCCAGCTTGCACCTCCAGTTAAAGTGTGCTGTGTCATCTCACACAACAGATGCGGAAACATCAGCCAGATCGTCATCAGCCGGCACGTCATTATTGGCATTTTTGGAAGTATTGACAGAGAATGAGCAAGCAGTGCCAGAAGCAAATCCAGTAGCAGCTTCTACTGCTGCTGCTGCTTGTGCTACACCACCTGCATCACCACCTGCATCACCACCTGCATCACCAACTGCATCACCTCCCACATCGGACAGTACAAACTTCATCTTCATGCGTTTGAGTGAAACGGAAGCCATCACTGCACCCTGCAATGTTGGAGAGGGCACAGTCAATCTTTGTGTTGCGCTGCATTGCTCTTCATTCTTCTGGGAATTCTGAAGAGGCGACTGAGGGCAGAGCACGGCATGTCCAATTTGGCCGATGTGGCAAGGCAGTGCATCTCCAGTGAGGTGGAGAAAGACAATGGGGTGGGGTGGGACACAACCATGTCACACCACCAGTTTACATCCGCAAATGCTAGTTTGGTCATGTCAGTATGATATCAGGCGGGATGCTACCTTGAACGTAATGCAGCGTGCATTTTGCGCTGGCAACGAGTCCGTTTTGTGGTGTTGCGCTTGCAATGAGTCCGTTTTGTGGTGTTGAGCTTGCAATGAGTCCGTTTTGTGGTGTTGAGCTTGCAATGAGTCCGTTTTGTGGTGTTGAGCTTGCAATGAGTCCGTTTTGTGGTGTTGAGCTTGCAATGAGTCCGTCTTGTGGTTGTTAGAATGGAAGAAGGCGTCGGTGTCGATTCGGGACTTGGGACTTGTCTAGTGCTTTGGACTTGTCTAGTGCTTTGGACTTGTCTAGTGCTTTGGACTTGTCTAGTGCTTTGAGTTTTCCTGTTTTTTACGGGTGGTGGGAGACGGTGCACAGGTGCGATGGAGCTCACCACAGCTTGGCAGAACGGTTGATGTGGTTGCTATACAAACCCATCCACTGAAAATTTCCTGGCCTGGCACTAGATAGAGCTGGGTAGGAAACACAGCAGGACAAGCACAAACCACAACCAGTGGCCTATGTTGAAGCGGCGCTCTTTCTCTCTCTACCAACAAACATCGCTTGCCATTCTTAGGGGTAAAGTGTTGGGCATGCATAGGTTCCAATTTATGCATATCTTTCTCGTTACACTCTTGGTATCCAACATTTCCCATTGCTTTGTGCTCTAGATTTTTAAGACATTTTTTCAGGATGATCAGCCATATTCATGGACCCAAGTCGTGCCATTGGATGTGACTTTTGGTTGGAGCTTGTTTCCAGCTCACAGGAACACCTTAGTCATCAGAATCAGCCACACACCCCAAATAAAAAAACACCACAATAGCTCATTCATAGTGCCTTTCTTGAGAGCTTCCTTTCTGGACCAACCCCGACCGCCTCCCCTATCATCTTCCCTCATCTGCTTGCAAAGGGTAGGTTGCATCCGGTCAAGAGTGGAAACAATGAGACAGTGGAGCTCGGG
>SZWC01007056.1:73984-87033 GCA_023375785.1 Penium margaritaceum
GCTGGCAGCTGAAGAGGCTCATCGTGGGACGCGCACGGCTGTCCCACAGCTACACCTTTGTTGTTATCCACTTCCCTTTTCACCTCCCACAAGTACAAATATTCTTCCTCCGTGTACAGTGCTGCGGCCTCATCCAGCGCATCAAGGGCAGCCTCTTCATCTGAAGTACGTACCGGCGCCACCTGGGGCGCCGCCGCCGCCTCAACAGATTCCACCGGTGCAACATCCCGCTGGTCCTCCCACAAATAAATCATGTCTTCATCTGTGTACAGGGCTGCAGCCAGCTCTAGTGCACACAGGATCGTGTCACCATGGAAACGCGGCACAAGTGTTGCCTGCTGAATTTGTGGCACCTCCTCCTCAACAGCCTCCACCTGCTCGACCTCCCGCTGATTCCCCCACATGTAAATGTAGTCGTCTTCCGTGTACAGCTCCGCAGCTAGATCCAATGTGCACAGAAAAGTATCGTCACTGAAAACCCGTGGCGGAGTCACCATCTGCCTTTGCTGAACCTGGGGAACTTCCGTCCACATGTAGATATAGTCGTCCTCAGTGTAGAGCTCTGCGGCCAGGTCCAGAGCCTTGAGGCACGAGTCTTCATCCACTTTATGCTCCTCCGGAAGTTCAGCCTCCTGTCGACGCCTTCCCTCACTTTTAATCTCCGTCTTCTCTACCACCAGCCGGTCCTCCCCCTGCTGCCTTCCTCCAGCAAGCTGATGCCACGTCTCAAAGAACTTGTCGTTGTCTTGGTAGCACTTCCTCCACCTCTCCAGGTTCCTCTCAATCCGAGCGTTCAACACGTTGCTTCTCTCTTTCAGCTTCTCCCGCTTCTCCCTCATCTCCTTGCTCCTCTCCATCACCATCCTCAAGCGCTCGTCAACCACCTCACTCTCCAGCCCAGCCTCCGTACCCTTCACAGGTGGTGTTGATGGCGCGACAGTTGCAAAAGCGGTTTCCACAGCCACGTGCACCTGCAGACAAAAAAAACGCCAGCACGGAGAAATTAATATAGCGTTGCGTGTTTTAAGAAGAACTAAAAGAACTGCGAAGTGCAAAGGATAAGCAAGGCGGGCTGGTCACGATCGCAGTAGAGAAGAATAACATCGTGAATTGGTCATGGGGGAAGCAAGATATGGTGGACGTGGAAAAAAGAGGCAGAGCTTGAGAGGGATAGACAAAGCTCAAGAACCAGGCCAAGAGATAGAGTGAAGAAGGGGAGGAGGACGAGCACGGACGCGGCGTCCGTGCTCGTTCAGTTCGTCTTGGGGGAAGCAAGATAAGGTGGACGTGGATAAAGAGGCAGAGCTGGAGAGGGATAGGCTAGACGAAGCTCAAGAACCAGGCGAAAAGATAGATTGAAGAAGGGAGGAGGACAGATGAGCACGGACGCCATACCTGCTGGAGTGGCTGGTCTTCCGCACGAGCCAGATGTGAAGCTTGGTCTTGGTCTCCTGCTGGTGTTGCCATGGCCTTGAAAGAGAACCTCCGACTACTATCCAGCGGCTAATGCGCGAGACTGGTACTTGATTGGTTTGCTTGGTAGTTGCCGATGGCTGAGGTACTGGTTACTAGAGCCTAATGTGCGGGTTGCTTTGAGAATTCCTTACTAGTGATTTGGACGTTCACAGCTCTTGTACAGAACTGCTATGTCCAGGCACGGCTGGCTGTCTGGTTGATTCGTCGTTGTCTCCGAGCTGCAGCTCTGCGCAGAGCTTCAGTTAGAGCTGCAGCTGCCAACCGGACCGTGGATGGCGGAGTGAAGCACGCGTGGGAGTGGAGGCTCCACGCTTCAGCTCCTCCAAACTCGCAAAAATCGGAAATGTTTTTATTGTGTTCTTGTAGTTGTTTGTATTGTGGGTCATGCAATCATCCAGCGTGTAATGGGCTCATGGACAGGGTTTGTCATCCAAATCAGCGCTCAGGGGAAATCAAAACGAAGCGGCGAAAGTCTCGGATCGAGAAGGAGCATGAGGTTGCAATTTGCAACACCCTGACGAGACAAACGCTTTCTTAAACTGAGTCTATCCCGTTTGCTCCTCAACAAACCACCTGTGAAATACGTTTAACCGAATGGTTTTACAGTCAAGAGAAAGTAGTGTGCATCGAAATTGAGTGCAGCGGAAGCATGCGCTGGTGAGGAAGTTCATTTTCCGATGAGGCAATGATCATTGGCCGCGGCACTGTAGGAGGCCACATGGACTTTCTGAGCGAGCGAAACCATCGCAGATTCAGCCCATGCCTCATGCCCAACCATCGCGCATGCTGGCATGCAATGGCATTGGCTGCGTGACACAGCCCATGCCATCGCATGCCAATGTGCACCGAAGAGCACTGGAGCTGCAAAAACAGCGAAACTCCCCAGGTTTGGTGCTGCCGTGGCCTTCGGTAGGTCAGGAAAGATACGATCGGATGCCAGCTCACCATTCTTGCCCACCGGGACCAGGCTGACGTGGGAAGGCTACCTCATTCAACAGTCGAGCATGTCTCATGCATATGTCTGCCACATATGAGTCATATGTGGCAGACATGGATGCCAAAGTGGACTGCGGACGGCGATAGTTTTTACCACCTGCCCGCTAGGTGACTGCGGAGAACTGGGCGGCAGTAGTGCAGCGGACAAAGTATTGTCCGCTTCACGGGCTGCTGCGTGCGCTGCAGCCCATGGAGTCCTGACGCCGCCGCTGAGCCAGCTCCAGTCTGACGTGCTGCCGCGCAACACTTTCGTCGGTCTTGTCGAGCCGCGCTAGGGGAAGCTCGAAATGGCCGTTGCCCGCCCGCCACGTCGAGGGTAAAACCTATGAGAAGAGAGCTGAGCAGGGCTGTATATACTTTTGTTTACTTACAGTCACAACCAGCTCAGACTCGGAGCTACCATAGAACCTAGACAAAGCACAATCTGAACCCGCCCAGCGTGGAGGGATGACATGTAGAGGCTGGGTACATCCAACGTCAAAATGGATGTACTTCAATTTATTTCTTTTTCGGCCACCTGATACATGATACGGACATAGGATTAAGAAATACATTGCCAGTCTGCACCATCGGTGCGATCATTGGCTGGAATTAGTTTTTTAAACATGGACTAACCTCAACATCCTCATAAGACTTCTTAGAAGTCATTTTGGACAGCTCAAAAGATTAAGCAATGATATCTCAAATGGCCATTTCTTTCCATATCACTTTGGCCACCCTTTCTCATCCCTTCTTGTCCATCTCCCTCTCACCTCACACGATATTGTTTTCTCTTCGCTTTGTTTATTTTTGCCCTAGCCATGACCGCATCCAATTCTGATGATTGAATAAAACTTGGAACAAGGTGAAAATGATCCTTCAAAACAACAAAAAAGGATCTCATTGGATCTCATAAACCTTTCCAAGACCAATAAATTGCTGTGTTAAGAGTTAAAACGGCTTTATGTAGAGATAATAACAACATATAACACACTGGCATCCACTCAACACTTTCAAAGCCCATCTGAAGTAGATGTTTGAAGACGCAAATTGATGAAGTAAAGACACATGTGAACAAATGCATGTAAAGAGACATGTACATGGGAATTACAAAAATAAAAATTAATATGGAAATTGACATGGACAAAGACATGGAAAAATACATAGACTTGTTCACAAATGTACATGCAAGTACAAATAGATAAGTACACATAACAAGACATTGTTATGGAGTTTTCATCATCAGATACTTGCACTTGACGTGAAGTGTAGATAATTATGTAATCATCAACTGAAGTGGACGAGTTCCCCCATGCTATCTATGGTTGCCATGAGCTTGGGCATGTATTCATCACTTTTATAAAACAAGATGTTCCTAATGCATGTCATTTGGAAAAAAAATACAAGATGACGTGTGTCTATTGCCGCAAAACCCAATCACATTCCTCTTACCTTCGTGAGCCACAACATGTACATTTAACGTGCATGCGATATCGCAATCTTGATATATACAGATTCACTACAACACAGTTATACAGAACAACTACAACACAGTCAACGCTTTTCGCTTAAAAGGTTTTCTTGAGTATCAGCATGGCCTGTGCCTATTGCCGCAAAGTGGCATGCTCTTGTGACATGTATGGTGTATGGCCTGTGTCTGTTGCCGCAAAGTGGCATGCTCATAATGCTGTGATTTGTTATGTTCCTGTCGACCTGTACAGTTTACTATGACCACTCGACTATAGCCATGCTCATGTAGATCCCTGATACGGACCCAGGTGGTACCGGTGCGTCGTCTGGTGGTGGACTACCAGCTTGGACCTGACCGAAGACCAATCTCGGGGCTCTGAATGCTGCCTGAGACCTGCATTTCTCCTACAGCACGTAGGAGTTTATCGGTGGACTGGTCATGGGTCCGATTTGCATGTCTTTGCATTGTGCGTCCACCGTTTGATGCCGGATGCATGCATGTGACCATTCGTAGCGTCCCGCTTGTGATTATGCACGTCTAGGTTCACACAACGTAGCGTTCTTACATGTCTACGCTGAGTTACGGCAAAAATAGTGGTTTGGGGCTGGTTTTAGGATAAACCTTGTGCTACCGCGTGGGACACCCGCCATGCGCCGCAGCAAATACTTATGCCATCAACCTGTCCTTTGTCATCTCTCTCTACAAATGCTATTGAAGCATTCTGACACTATACCTTGTGTCTCCTTGCTAGACCCTTGCCGTCGCGTGTAGGACTTGTGACTTTCGTCACCGTCTGACCAGGGACTGACGCCTAGTAAGTGACTCTGTCGCTAGGAAGATTCCACGCATCTTCTCAAGGTATCAGAGCGGTGAGACAGTTCTTGCCGAGCTGTGCAACAGAGGCGCGTCAGAGTAGCAGCAGTGAGCGTCACCGGTATAGCCGATCCACAGGGACCTGTGGATATCACCCGACAGTCGATGACGTCACCCACCTTCAGCATGTGAGAGTGCATCAGTAGAAGCCGCTAGCAGCAGCAGGCAAGAGCTAGAGCAGGTGGCAGCCACTAGCAGCTGCTGGCATTCGCGCTAGTAGTTGCATCAGCAGGTCGCAACCGTAGTAGGCGGCGGCGGACAACAAAACCAGCAGCGCGCGATAGTAGTAGCGTGCAGTAATAGCAGCGTGTAGCAGGAGCAGCTTGTAGTAGGAGCACAGCGCAACAGTGCTACGCAACGATGACGACGACGCGGACAGGCAACAGTAGCAGTAGCAAAAAACAGCTTGTAGTAGCGGCAGCATTGAGCAGCAGGAGTAGCAGCGAGCACTAGCAACAGCAGCGCGGTAGTGACATCACGCAACAGTAGCACCGCGCAACTAGAGCAGCACGCAACAGCACGCAGCTGCTGACACAGCTACGCAAGTAGCTTCGAGGCGGCAATTGTAGGCGCAGGCATAGTTTCGGCAGCAGCCGAGCAGAAACCTGCTACGGAGCTTCCGCGCAGCTTCCCCGCGGCTGCCGCGGAGCAGCCATCCAACAGCCACGTAGGTTTTCAACGAGAAGAACTGTGCTAACATCAGCAATTTCCTTGCTGACATCATCAGGTCCGTACTGACGTCAGCAAACCCCTGCTGACGTGAGCACCTGCCTTAATCAAATTTTGGGGTCGAAAAGCAAAAATTGCCAGCGTTTCAACACCTTGAGAACCGCTGACGGTTCTAAATCCGACCAGTTCGACGTGCCAGTCCATACTGAGCGCTAACATAGCTCCAACCGTTGACAAGGGCAAAGGGCCTTCAGATACCTCCTCCTCCTCAGGGATCATGAGCCCACGCTCGCAGGCTGTTGCGGATCTACAGAGTCAGCAGGATGAGATACTTCGTCAACAACAACTGCAGACCGATGCCATCCGTGCGCTCACTGATCTTATTCGTGATCACTCCACGCCCCTAATGCAGACATCTCGGGGAGTCGGAGGTGACATATTTTCCGCACAATAGTCAACATTTACATCGAGGAGAGCAGTAGGATAGGACCCGCCACTTTTTGATCCTTTGGATGAGGACCCTGACATGCCAGGGATGGATGATGACATCCATTAGAGGGAGATTTGCGTCCTTCAAGAGAATCTTCCCCACCTTCAGATGCCTTCCAGTTCTCTGTTCCTGGAGATCTGACCCTTGTCTGATTCCGACCTCGGTGAATTTCCTCACCCTGGTCTCTTCCCCATCCCTCGTTCCTCCTAGCCTGTGCTTGCTCTTCCCACAGAGCCGTAACCCAAGGACTTTGAGACATCGCTCCCACGCTATGTCAGCGAGGTCGGCTTTGACGGCTGGGAGACTCTCTTTCAGGTTTAGGCCACTTCAGAGGGGGTATGGCCGTACTATCATAGTCCATACCAGGTTACAGATTGCGCTCAGGTACTGATAGCAGCTGACTCCTTTACGCGGACGCACGGACTCCTTTACGCCATACTGCGTGAGAATGTCGTTGAATTTTACCCTTTTCTTGGAGAGGCCGGCGCAGGCATGGATGCTGATCCACGTGGGGTCTGGGACCTGGCATTGTCTCTGCTTGGTTCAGAGACACAAACCACCCGTGCGGCTCACATTGGTACTTTCCACTCCCTCCGTGAGGGACCTGCCAAAGCCGCAGCTGATTACTGGTGGCGTGCCATGCACATCAACACGTGCCTTGGGACTTCATGAGGTACACACTTCCGGGCGCTTTGCACGCTCATGATCGGAGTCCATCTTGAACTTGCGAACATCTTCTCGGGTTACAACGATGCCATGCTCAAGCCCTTCTCCACCTCTCTTCAGCTTCTTCCTTGGGCACATCAGCTCTTCCTCTAGGTGACTTCTGCCCGCGACGCAGCCGTGATCCATGAGGAGAGTTCCCTTGCTGCAGCGGTCATAGCGTCACCGTCGAAGCTCCTCTCGCAGACCACTTCTCCATCCTCTGGCACACCCTCCTTTTCCCCTTCCACCCCGGCAACCCCGACTCCGATGCAGGATGTGGCAGGTGTAGCACCGGAGAAGAAGGGTAAGAAGAAGCATGGTTTGGGCCAGCAGCAATCGCAGGAGCATCTGTCATCGGGTGATAGCAATGGACGTACTGTCCACTGTTACAAATGTGGAGGCGCTCATCGCTACACCGAGTGCCAGCAGCCGTTTAACAGGACGTGAATCACGTGTGGTCTTCAGGCTACACACGCGGAGCGGGCTACGTCAAGCAGCACAACCTCCAGTTGCGTGGTGACCATGACTGCAGTAGTTCTCGTTCCCCCAACGGCGATTAGTGGCGACCCGGATCCGCGTGACCGCACCATTGCCAAGCTGCGTCACCTGTTGGTGCTTCACTTTTAGGGAGATGTAAGTGTGTTATCACAGGTGAGTGGTTCACTGACTGTTTGTTCGTCTATTCTTGTCGCTCGTAATGACTCGTGTGGGGATGTACAACTCGCATGTGATGACAATGGGCCTGATAGTGCCGATTGGATTCATGAGTCGCACCTCTGTGCCCTTCGTCGTTCCTCCTCACCTGTTGCTTAGTGCTTGTCTGAGGCCGAGTGTTCCATTGCTCATTGTAAAGGGACATCCTCCTGTCGTGATCCCGATGGCACTTGGATCATCAATTTTGGTGCCACTCATCACATGACCTATTGTCGTAGTGACTTCGTTCTTCTCCGTCCTGTTACATCTGTTTTCTCCGTTCTCTCAGGCTCTGGTCAGTCCTAGCCGGTCCCGGATCTTGGGATTGTGTGCTTCGATGGTATGTCTGGCCCTCTGTATCTTTTTGAGATGCTTTTTGTGCCTGACCTTGAACTCAGCTTGCTTTCCGTGCATGCCTGCACACTGATGAGACTCTCTGTGGAGCACACTGCAGACTCCGCGACTGTGACAAATATTCATACTCGTACTATTGTTTTTCATACCTCTGTTGTGGATGATCTGTATATCGTCTCTTGGATTCATTCTCCTTCTTGTTCCCCCTCTTCTCCTGCTTGTATTTGTCATTGGGGTTCTGTCTACTGAGCTACAGCAACTGCAGCATTGTCGCCTATGTCATGTGGGCTCCTACACTGTATCGAGCTCATTCGGACATTGCCCGCACCCTGTCTATTTTGTCCTCAGGGTAAGATGCATTGTTGCACCTACCCTGACTCCACTTCTCGCGCACTTTGCCCTCTCGAGTTGGTCCATTCGGACCTTCTTGGTCCTGTTCTTGTCGAGTCTCTATCCGATCGCGGCCGATACATCATAAACCTTACCGATGACTTCAACCGGATGCTTTGGGTCTACTGTCTGCGCGCAAAGAGTGACACCATTCTCATGGTTCACCTCTGGCTAGTGAGTCCTGCCACACGCTGCATACCTTTTGTTTGGATCACGGCGGTGAGTTTCTTGGCAAGATGCATAGCTTCTTCGCCAAGCACGGGGTTTTCACCAAGTCTGCGCTCCTGCTACTCCTAAGCAGAATGATGTCTTTGAGTGCTAGAACCGCACCATGGAGGATGCGGTTTGCGCCATGTGGTCTGAGTGCGATCTCCCGGAGTCCTTCGCCTCTGAAGGATTTGCCTGCATGACGTGGGTGTAGAACCGCCTCCCACACGGTTCCCTTCCGGAACACGTTATACCATACGAGCTCTGGTTTGGCCACCGTGCTGACCTGCATCTCGCTCTTGTCTGGGGATCCTTAGCTTCTGTGTGGTACACCTAGGACCAGCAGGGGTCCAAGGTCTAGCTGCAATGTTACTTGTGTTTTTTCGTGGGAAATTCCCCGCGGTTGAAAGAATGGCATTTTTGGGATTCCTCCTGTCATAGCATCGTTGAGTCCCATGATGCACTCTTCTTTGATTCTCTCACCTATGGTGATCTAATCTCAATCACGTCACTGTCTATCACACACGTTCCTACATGTGAGGCTTTTCGACCGATGGGGGAGTGTGGGCCTGCGAGCACTTCTCGCCCGGTTGATGTGTCCATTTGAGCTTCCTCCACTTCTTGGTCCTCGTCTTTTGATAACCCAACGATCATCGGTGTCGGCCCTGAGAGCTCTCCAGTACAGTCGACTTATACCCTTGTTCCCTAACACCCCAAAGGTACCCAAGATTATGTACTTGCGTCCACCTGTACTCCTGCCTCTATGTGTGGTCCTGCCTCTTCTCCTCCTCCTACTGTCACACCCTGTCCCGTGTGTCCCACACACACATCTCCCCACACTGTATTACCCACTCCTTTACCTTAGCCTTCATCAGTTGTGGTCGTTCCTGTCTCTGAGCTTGAGATGAGCCCCTCGAGCCTAGGTTACTTGCGTGAGCCCGGTAGTCGTCTTCGACCATTGGTCTCCGGAGTCCAGCGAGTGTCTGATCCCGCACCCAGAAGCTCCACTCGCAGCATCATGAGTTGTGATCCTGGCACAAAGGCCCTAGGCCTGAGTGTCTACACTGATCACACACAGGTTCATCCAGCGTGTCCTGTAGGGCACGATCTCGTCATTGGAAAGTTTTATATCGGTTGTGATGTAGCATCTGACTTTGTGGTCATCAGGCCGGGCACTGAGGCACGTGCACTTGCCACTTAGAGCTCTCCCTCTATGGTGCTTGATCCGGGTACTCTGAGGGAAGCTCTCTCATCAGAGGATGCAGACGCTTGGCGTACTGCTTGTGAGGATGACCTTTGCGCCATCCAAGAGCACGCAGTTTATGAGCTAGTTGACCTTCCACATGGGAGGACGGCTATTAAGGTCAAGTGGGTCTTTCGCAAGAACGTGAAACCGGATGGCTCACTATAATGCCACAAGGCTCGTTTGGTCGTCAAGGGGTACTCTCAGATCAATGGCATCGATTATACTGATACATTTGCCCCTGTCAGCTGCATGACCTTAGCTCACACTCTGTTTGGTATAGTAGCTTAGCATGACGTGGAACTGCACCAGATGGACGTGAACAATGCATTCCTCCATGGCTCTCTAGATGAGGAGATTTACGTGGCTCAGCCACCAGGCTTTAAGGATGGTGACAAGGTCTGGCGCTTGGGCAAGTCCTTGTACGGCCTCAAGCAGTCTCCTTGGTGTTGGAACCAAGAGATCACCAGCACTCTGACTCGTGGAGGATATGTACCGAGCGGTGCAGATCCCCCTCTCTTTATCCGAAGGATGCATGAGCGGTTCATCGCCATCCTGGTCTATGTGGACGACCTCCTGATTGCGTCTCCTTCCATGGAAGCTGTGAAGGAGGCCAAGGCATTCCTCCAGAGTGCCTATAGGATGAAGGATCTTGGTCCTATAGCGTGTTTCTTGGCATGAAGATCATGCGAGATCGCTTACGTTGGACACTGCTGTTGTATCAGGGCCGATACATACGTGTTGTGGGGGAGTGGTTCAGTGACCTCCTTGGCGCAGTGCCCACAGCCTCCCCACCTCTCATGCCTAATGGGCAGGATGTCCTAAAGGTGGACGATGCCACACAGTTGGAGGAGACAATGGATGTGACCTTGTACCTTTGCCTCATCGGATCTATGATGTACCCGACCACTACTATACACACTGACATCGCCTTCGCCATCAACCTTCTTGCACATCTTTCGCACGATCCGCGTGCTAGAGCCCTTCATGTGGCTGTGTGAGTGGTGTAATGCGTGTTCTCCACACCGTAGCTCAGACTCTGCTTTTGCCGACAGTGTTCGGTGGTTCTTGACGGCTATACCGACCGCAACTGGACTTGGAGTCCGGATGGACGCAATCGCAACGGCCATGTGTTCTTGCTTGGTGGTAGAGCTATGTCCTGGCGCAGCCGGGAAGCAGGATTGCATTACACGTAGCTCGTTGGAGGCAGAGTATGTTGCTCTGGGTGTAGGGCTTGCTGAGGCAGTGTGGTTGCAACGTTTGTTCCTTAAGCTGGGTCAGCCAGTACCTGTCATTGTGCTTCGCTGTGACAACCAGAGTGCTCTTGTCGTTCCGGTGAATTTTGGTGTCTTTCACGTTCACACGAAGCACATTGCGGTTGAGCATCACTTTGCGCATGATCTGGTGGAGCGACACATGATCTCTGTCATATGGGTTGGCACTGACATGCAGAGTGATGACTTCTTGACGAAAGCACTAGCACGTGGGATGTTTTGGGTGGCCATTCGTTCTGTTGGGCATCGCCCCTTGCCTGAGAGTGCTTGAGTGTGGGGTGTTTCTGTGTCTGTGTCATGACTGTTTTTGCACTTATTGTTGTACCCATTTCAGTGCTGCACGTGTATGGACATGCGTATCATCGGGTCATGGGGGAGTGTTGTGATTTGTGATGTTCCTGTCGACATGTACAGTTTACTGTGACCACTAGGCCATGTCCTTGCCCGTGTAGATCCTTTATACAGACCCGGGTGGTACCGGTGCCTCGTCTGGTGGTGGACTACCAGCTTGGAGCTCACCGAGGACCATCTCGGAGCTCTAGATGCTGCCTTGGACCTCCTGCAGTTTTCCTACTGCATGTAGGAGGTCCTGCTGCATCGGTGGACTGGTCATGGGCCCGATTTGCATGATTTTGCATTGTGTGTCCACAGTTTGATGTTGGATGCATGCATGTGACCATTCGTATCGTCTCGCTTGTGATTCTACACGTCTAGGTTCAGACGGTGCAGCGTTCTGACATGTCTAAGCTGAGTTACGGCCAAACAGTGGTTTTTGGCCGGTTTTAGGACAGACCTTGTCTTGCCGCGTGCGACACCCGCAGTGCGCTGCGGCAGGTACTTATGCCATGGATCTGTCATTTATCATTTCTCTCTTCAAATACTATTGAAGTATTCTGACACTTTGTCTCGTGTCTCCTAGGCAGACCCTTGCCGTTGTGTGTAGGACTTGTGAATTTCTTCACCGTCAGACCATGCACTGACGCTTAGTAAGCGGCTGCGTTGCTAGGAAACTTCCATGCATCTTCTCACTTAGGACATGCATGATTCATGGAATGCTCACTCTGCTGTCTCTTGTCATTCTGCTGCTGCAGCCCCCATAGTCGTTGTTCCCGCACTGGCTCCACTAGTGTTGCTGTCCCCATCCGTGCTGCTACTGCTGCTACTACAACTTCTACTCCCCCAGCCTATGTTTCCCCTACTGCGGATGCTCCTATTGCTGCGTCTCACTCTGCTAATACTACCCCCCATTGTTTCTGCTACTGTTTCTTGCTGTGGAGCCATTGCTCCTGTTATCGAGCCCCCCTATTGCCCCTGTTGCTCGACTTGTTGCTGTTGGACCTGTTGCTGTCGCCGTAGCTGTTCCTATTGATTCTGCATTGGCCCCCGTTGGTCCTGTTGAACCTGTTGATCCTCCTAACCTTGCTAGCCCCGTTGCTGGTCCTGTTCATTTTTCCTGACCTGCTCGTGCCCTCCCATCTCATGCAACTCCATCTACTATCGTGGGTGTACTATTTTTTGCCGCTATCGCTGTGGCTTGTGTTGCTGTCGCTGCTCCAGATGCTTCTACTGCTACTGCTGCTACTACCCCTGCTGGTGCTTGTGTTGCAAGCAGCAGCAAGGGTATTCTCCCGCCTGACCCTCTCCCAGATGCCGGCGTTCCTCCAGCCGCTGCAGCGGCTGATCTTCCTGGTTCTGGTGATCGCGCATTAGCCCCTACTGGTCTAGCTGGTCTTGCTTGCCTTGTTGGCCGTACTCGTACCAATGCTGGCTGATCCTTCCATGGCCGCTCGTGCGCTTCCAAGTATTGTAATTGCACGTGCTACTGTTACTGTTCCATTAGTTGTTGGTGCTGTTGCTGTCGCTTGTCCTACAGTTGCTGCTTTAGATGCTGCTAGAGCTGCTACTGTGAGCATAGCTGCTGTTCTTGATGTTGCTGATGGTGACGCTGGTGTTGGTACTGCCGTTGTTGGGTTTGCTGCCGTTACTGCTTCAGCTGGCATTTATGACCAATCACCCTCCAATTATACCCTCATTTTCCAGTGTACATCGTATAACGTACAGAAAGGTAACTTCCATGAAATACACATACCCCACGTACAATGGATGGCAACTTTCAGGACATACACATACCCACGTACACAGAAATGCACCTTTCAAGAAACAACATTACTTCACCAGTACCCCCATACACTCACCACATACAACCTCCCCCCTTCCTCCCCCCCCCCT
>SZWC01007056.1:99256-126774 GCA_023375785.1 Penium margaritaceum
GGGGGGGAGGGGGGGGGGGGGGGGGGGGGGGGGGGGGGGATGAGAATTTAAACACGACTGAATGGAAAGGTAGTAAAATAAAATTGATAGGCAAAGAATATAATACATAAATAGCCTGAAAAAGTCCAAAAAGCACACAGAATATCCAACAGCAAGAACATTCAATCTATGCACGGACTGTTGGTGTCATGCTAGGCCTACGGGATGGGACAACAGCATGACCCAACCCCTCCAGCTCCACCTCCACTTCCTCCTCCTTGCCAACCTCATGGCCTCCCCACATGTAGATCAAGTCTTCATCTTGAAACTCGTCACTGCGAAGCAATATGTCCAGAAGAAGCTCTTCGCCACCACCGGTCAACCTGTTCCTTTTGCTGCGATCGTCGATGCTGTTCCCTGTGCTAATGAAAGCCCCATCTTCAATTCTATTTGCTGGCAGCTGAAGAGGCTCATCGTGGGACGCGCACGGCTGTCCCACAGCTACACCTTTGTTGTTATCCACTTCCCTTTTCACCTCCCACAAGTACAAATATTCTTCCTCCGTGTACAGTGCTGCGGCCTCATCCAGCGCATCAAGGACAGCCTCTTCATCTGAAGTACGTACCGGCACCACCTGAGGCGCCGCCCCCTCCTCAACAGATTCCACCTGTGCAACATCCCGCTGGTCCTCCCACAAATAAATCATGTCTTCATCTGTGTACAGGGCTGCAGCTAGCTCTAGTGCACACAGGATCGTGTCGTCATGGAAACGCGGCACAAGTGTTGCCTGCTGAATTTGTGGCACCTCCTCCTCAACAGCCTCAACCTGCTCGACCTCCCGCTGATTCCCCCACAAGTACATGTAGTCGTCTTCCGTGTACAGCTCCGCAGCTAGATCCAATGCGCACAGAAAAGCATCATCACTGAAAACCCGTGGTTGAGTCACGATCTGCCTTTGCTGAACCTGGGGAACTTCCGTCCACATGTAGATATAGTCGTCCTCAGTGTAGAGCTCTGCAGCCTGGTCCAGAGCCTTGAGGCATGAGTCTTCATCGAATATTTGCTCCTCCGGAAGTTCAACCTCCTGTCCACGCTTTCCCTCACTTTTAATCTCCTCCTTCTCTACCACCAGCCCCTCCTCCCCCTGCTGCCTTCCACCAACAAGATGATGCGACGTCTCAAAGAACTTGTCGTTCTCTTGATAGCACTTCCTCCACCTCTCCAGGTTCCTCTCAATCCGAGCATTCAATACCTGGCTTCTCTCTTTCAGCTTCTCCCGCTTCTCCCTCAGCTCCTTGCTCCTCTCCATCACCATCCTCAAGCGCTCGTCCACCACCTCACTCTCCAGCCCAACCTCCATACCCTTCACAGGTGGTGTTGATGGCGCGACAGTTGCAAAAACGGTTTCCACAGCCACGTGCACCTGCAGAAAAAAAAATACGCCAGCACGGAGAAATTAATATAGCGTTGCGTGTTTTAAACAGAACCAAAAGAACTGCGAATTGCACAGGATAAGCAAGGCGGGCTGGTCACGATCGCAGTGGAGAAGAATTACATCGTGAATTGGTCATGGGGGAAGCAAGATATGGTGGACGTGGAAAAAGAGGCAGAGCTGGAGAGGGATAGACAAAGCTCAAGAACCAGGCCAAGAGATAGAGTGAAGAAGGGGAGGAGGACGAACGAGCACGGACGTGGAGTCCGTGCTCGCTCAGTTGGTCTTGGGGGAATCAAGATAAGGTGGACGTGGACAAAGAGGAAGAGCTGGAGAGGGATAGGCTAGACGAAGCTCAAGAACCAGGCGAAAAGATAGATTGAAGAAGGGAGGAGGGCAAACGAGCACGGACGCCATACCTGCTGGAGTGGCTGTTCTGCCGCACGAGCCAGATGTGAAGCTTGGTCTTGGTCTCCTGCTGGTGTTGCCATGGCCTTGGAAGAGAACCTCCGACTACTATCCAGCGGCTAATGCGCGAGACTGCTGCTTGCTTGGTTTGCTTGGTAGTTTCCGATGGCTGAGGTACTGGTTACTAGAGCCTAATCTGCGGATCGCTTTGAGAATTCCTTACTAGTGATTTGGACCTCCACAGCTCTTGTACTCAACTGCTATGTCCAGGCATGGCTGGCTGTCTGGTTGGTTCGTCGTTGTCTCCGAGCTGCAGCTCTGCACAGAGCTTCAGTTAGAGCTGCAGCTGCCAACAGTACCATGCCGTGGATGGCGGAGTGAAGCACGCGTGGGAGTGGAGGCTCCACGCTTCAGCTCCTCCAAATTTGCGAAAATCGGAAATGTTTTCATTTTGTTCTTGTATTTGTTTGTATTGTGCCTCATGAAATAATACAGCGTGCAATGGGCTCGTGGACAGGGTTTGTCATCCAAATCAGCGATCAGGGAAAATCAAAACGAAGCGGCGAAAGTCTCGGACCGACAGGGAATAAAGAATGAGGTATTGCAACACCCTGACGAGACAAACGCTTTCTTAAACTGAGTCTATCCCATTTGGTCCTCAGCAAACCACCTGTGAAATACGTTCAACCAAATGGTTTTACAATCAAGAGAATATAGTGTGCATTGAAATTGAGTGCAGCGGACGAGGTATTCTATTTGGAAGCATGCGCTTGGTGAGGAAGTTCATTTTCCGATGAGGCAATGATCATTGGCCGCGGCATTGTAGGAGCCCACATGGACTTTCTGAGTGAGCGAAACCATCGCAGTATCACCCCATGCCTCATGCCCAACCATCACGCATGCTGGCATGCGATGGCATGGGCTGCGTGACGCAGCATATGCCATCGCATGTTTATGTGCACCCATGAGCACTGGAGCTGCGAAAACAGCGGAACTCCCCAGGTTTGGTGCTGCCGTGGCCTTCGGTAGGTCAGGAAAGATACGATCGGATGCCAGCTCACCATTCTTGCCCACCGGGACCAGGCTGACATGGCGAGGCGAGCCCATTCAACAGTCGAGCATGTCTCATGCATATGTGGCAGACATGGATGCCAAAGTGGACTGCGGACGGCGACAGTTTTCGTCACCTGTCTGCTTAGTGACTGCGCAGAACAGGGCGGCAGTAGTGCAGCGGACTTATCTCTATCCGCTTCGTGGGCTGTTGCGTGCACTCCAGCTTATGAAGTCCTGACGCCGCCGCTGAGCCAGCTCCAATCTGACATGCTGCCGTGCACCACTTTCATCGGTCTTGTCGAGCCGCGCGAGGAGAATTTGAAACGGAAAAATACCGCGACGCGCTAATTTTTGCGGACCGCGCTGCAACTCGGTAATGCTGGTCGCGTTCTTCACCAGGTGTCAGACATCGGGAAAAAGTATCTGGAACGGTTGTACGCTTTTACGTTCTTCCCATTTGCCTGCGACTCGGCGGATTTTCACCTGATGCTAGCAAATGAGAAATTCAGATTCCCACCTGCTGACGCACGAAATTCTCGGCATCGTTGGTGCTGATGTACCATGGCGCGAAAGGTAATTTCGCTAAACGGTCAGTCAACAATCGATAAACACACAAGTGCGTGAGAGAAGTTTACGTTCATATTTTACAAATGTAATTCGCACGGGTTTGACAGGGATATTCGCATCAATTAAGGGGAGTATTGAACAATATGGCGTATGACATATACGACCGGAAGCATACTTAGTGCATGGCGGGAAACACGAATAACCGACATGCAATAAAGCTGTACCCCTCCACCGATTGTCGAAAAAGTTGAAGGACAGCCGGCGTCGCGCGGAGGATCTGAGAGAATCTTACTGACCTGCGAATTCAGGTAGCGGTCAAACCGGATGACAAGAACGCGAACCACGTTAGACGTTTGACGAATTTCACATGGAACGCAACTTCATCAATAATTGATCTCAACGCCAGGGGATCGCGTCATTAAAACCGTGTCGGCTAAGGCGTCGCGCAAAACCGCCCAATTTGAAATCGCCATTGCCCGCCTGCCACGTCGAGGGTAAAGCCTAATACAAGAGAGCTGAGCAGGGCTGTATCCACTTTTCTTTACTTACAGTCACAACCAGCTCTGACTCGGAGCTACCACAGAACCTAGACAAAGCACAATCTAAACCCGCCCCGTGTGGAGAGATGACATGTAGAGGCTGGGTACATCCAACGTAAAAATGGATCCATTTAACTTTTTTCCTTTCGGGCCACCTGATAAATGATACGGACATAGCATTAAGAAATAGATTGTCAGTGTGCACCATCAGTGCGATCATTAGCTGGAAGTACTTCTTTAAACATGGATTAACCTCAACAGCCTCATGAGACTTCTTAGAAATTCATTTTGGATAGCTCGAACCATTAAGCAATGATATCTCAAACGACAATTTCTTTCCATATCACTTTGGCCACCCTCTCTCATCCCTTCTTGTCTGTTTCCCTCTCACCTCACACCAATTGTTTCCCCTTCTCTCCGTTTATTTTTTCCCTAGCCATGACCGCATCCAATTCTGACGGTTGAATCGAAATTGGAACAAGGTGAAAATGATCCTTGAAAGCAACAAAAAGGATCTCATTGGATCCCATAACATTTTCCAAGACCAAGAAATTACTCTGTCAATGGTTGAAACGGCCTTATGTAGGGATAATAACAACATGAAACACACTAGCATCCCCTCAACAGTTTCAAAGCCCATCCAAAGTACAAGTTTGCAGATGTAAAATGATGCAGTCAAGACACATGTAAACAAATGGATGCAAAGAGACATGTACATGGGACAATAGAAATAAAACTAGATATAGAAATTGACATGGACAAAGACATAGAATTGTTCACGAGTGTACATGCAAGCACAAATAGATATGGACACATAACAAGACATTGTTCTGGAGTTTTCATCATCAGATACTTGCACTTGACGTGAAGTGTAGATTATTATGTAAACATCAATTGAAGTGGAAGTGTGCCCCCATGCCTTCTTTTCTTGCCATGAGCTTGGGCATGTATTCATCACTTAGATAAAACAAGATGTCCCTAATGCATGTCATGGGGAAAAATTACGAGATGACGTGTTTCTATTGCCAAACAAATAATCACACTGTTCTTACCTTCCTCAGCCACAACATGTACATTTAATGTGCATGCAATATCGCAATCTTGATATGTACAGAACCACTTCAACACAGTTATACAGAACCACTACAACACAATCAACGCTTTTCGGTTATGAGGTTTTCCTCGACTATGAGCATGGCCTGTGCCTATTACTGCAAAGTGGCATGCGCTTGTGACATGTATGGTGTATGACCTGTGTCAGTTGCCACAAAGTGGCATGCTCTTAGGGCATGCATGGTGCATGGGATGCTCATTCTTCTGTCGCTCGTCGTTCTCCTTCTGTAGCCCCCACAGTCGCTGCTCCCACGCCTGGATCCACTGGTGTTTCTGTCCCCATCCGCGCTGCTACTGCTACTCCCCCAGCCTCTTCTAACCCAGCTGCGGATTGTCCTCTTGCTACGTCTTGTCCCGCTAATACTGCCCCCACTGTTCCTGTTACTGTTCCTCACCGTGGAGCTACTGCCCCTGTTACCAAGCCCCCCTGTTGCTCGACTTGTTGGTGTTGGACCTGTTGCTGCAGCCGTAGCTGTTCCTATTATTGTTTGGCCCCTAGCAGTTGTAGCTTTTCATATTGATCCTGCTAGCCCCGTTGGTTGTCCTGTTCATTTTGCCTGACCCGCTCGTGCCCTCCCATCGTCTGCAACTACATCTACTGTTGTAGGTGCACTAGTTGTTGCCACTGTCGCTGTGGCTGGTGTTGCTATCGTTGCTCCAGATGCTTCTGCTGCTACTGCTACTGCTACTACCCTTGCTGCTGCTCGTGTTGCACGCAGCAGCAAGGGTATTCTCCCGCCTGGCCCTCTCCTGGATGCCGTCGTTCCTCCAGCCGCTGCAGCGGCTGATCCTCCTGATCTTGCTGATCGCACATTAGCCCTTGCCGGTCTAGCTGGTCTTGCTTGCCTTGTTGGCCGTGCTCGTACCAATGCTGGTCTTGCTGATCCTGCCGTGGCCGCTCGTGCCCTTCCAAGTGTACCAATTGCACGTGCTACTGCTACTGTTGGATTATTTGTTGGTGCTGTTGCTATCACTTGTGCTGTAGTTGCTGCTTTAGATGTTGCTAGAGCTGTTACTATGAGCATAGCTGTCGCTCTGGATGTTGCTGCTGGTGACGCTGGTGTTGCTACTGCCGTTGCTGGGCTTGCTGCCGTTTTTGCTTCAGCTGGTGCTACCATTGCTAATAGTTGTGGTGTTCATGTTGGTGATGCTGTTGTTGTTTGTACGGGAGATGTTGCTCGTGCTGCTACTGTTGCTACTACAATTGGTGTGGCTCCTGTCGCTGGTACGGACAATGCTGCTTGTACTGCTACACTTACTTGTTTGTTGCTGGCAGCGGCCTAGCTATTGGTCTTCCCACTGCTGCTCGCCGTGTTGTTGCCAACAAAGCTGTTGCTACTGCTGCATCCAGTTCTCTTTCCCGTGCAGTTCCCGTTGCTACTGGTACTACCGCCTCTACTACTGCTGCTACTACTCCCAAATCCAACGGTGCCACGCTGCTCACACCTCCCACACCTCCATCACTCACCTGGCCACCCACTCCTCCATCACTCACCTGGACCCAGGTTTCAGCGGTGGCGGGTCAGGATGAGAACACCAAACCGGGGGAGGAGAGAGAAACAGTATTCTCATCTCCCGATGCTCTCCCTCCCCCACCTTCCCCTTCCAATACCTCCCCGCCTCCTCCCCGATGATCCCCGACTGTCCCCGGCCACCCTCTCCTTCTCCCTTACTTGCCTTCTTGCCATTTTGCCATTGTCAAGCCCCCCCACCTACCTCAGTACCGCACGCCCGCTCAGCTCCTCCTTCCCCCCGTCCTCCTCCATTGCCTCCTCCCCATGCAAGCCATCCCTCTCCTTGTGACGTATTGTCACCCCCCATGTCCTTGTTGCACTATACAGTACTTGCAGCAAGGTACACATCGTGTTCCATTACCTTGCTGCCATAGAAACACGATGTGTACCTACAGTACTGGCAGCAAGGTTACTGATGGGTTGGACTTTTGGGGCTCAGCGCTGAGCGGAAGTGTGCAGCATGGAGTCGCACACATGCTATTATTGATGCAAGTTCCGACGGATCCGAATGCGGTGGGCATGTACATTGCAGTCATGGGATTAGACAAAAGAGGGATCGAACCCATTTGGCTCATTTGGACCTAGACGCGAACAGTTGGCACAGGAGAAAAAAACGACAAAAAGGGAGATATTGAGGAACGGAAAGGACCTAAGGAGTTGAGTGACAGGATTTTTACTATCATCCAGGACTTCTCGAGGGCTTTTCTAGCCAAGGGACCGCACGATTCAAGCGAAAGAAGGTGACCAGACACTGAACTTACCACAAAACTGCATACTAGACAGGTGAGCATACTAGAGAGGTGAGCTTTGACCCCCTGACATGGTGGACCAGGTTTGGTGGCCTAGGGTTGAGGTAAAGGATGGAAGCTGTGAGGGGTGGATGGCCGTGCCGAGAGCGCGGGTGCGGTGCGGTGACATAGGCATATACTTAGACATAGTGATAACCCTCTGTGTATAGATTTGTCTGTTCATGTCCTCGGGTGTGCAGTGAATGCGGATCCGGCAGTCAGGGGTGATCCACGTTGATCGCAAAGACACGTGCTCGCCCAGCTCACTAGATGGTGGTGCTACCTCTCTGTCATATGCACTCCGCCAGCCATCGTACCGCGCTGAAGGTGCAGTACGACAATGCGCCAGTTGCCAGCGGTGACGTGTCCAAGGAGTCCGCGGCGCTGACCACTTCCCTAGTGCAATGACAAAAAATCTTACTTCCACGATCACCCTGCACTCAAGGGCGAGGTGTTCTGTACACTTGAGGCCATGCGCAAGAAGGGTGTTCTCTTGTGCTCGGCCACCATCAAAGAGAGGGTGCACTCAATCCTCGCAATTTTAACCGTGTAGTGGACGTGCTCGAGGGAAAGTCCAACGCGGCCATGTTCAGCCGAAGCTGGTGCCGGAAGTTCATCAGCAACAAGCTGCAGTGGACATGGCGGTGCAGCACAATAGCGTTACAAAAGCTTCCACCGGACTGGGAGGTCCAGGTGCTCTCCATGCACTGCCGTGCCGCGTTCTACATCAACCTGCATAAGATTCCGCCATACATGGTTGTGAACGCCAACCACATGGACGTCCATCTGGTGCCCGTGTCGTGCTGCACCTACGCACTGAAAGGGAGCGACAAAAGTGAAAGAGTGCAGGAAGGAGGACAAGCATCAGGTGACAGTGCTGGTGACGTGCGCCATGGATGGAGGGATCCTGCCGTTCTAGGTCATCTGGACAGGCAACATCCCTGGATGCCACCCCACCGGGCCGCACACGGACATGGTGAAAAATACATCGCAATTGCACTTTTCTTACACCGTACATCACTGGGCGAGGGTCAAGGCAACCAGGCAGTGGTTCTGCATGGTCCTTGAGGCCTACTTCATCTGTTTGTGGGCCACATATGCCCTGGACCACACCACTGTCAAGCTACTACTTGTGTTGGGTGCATGGCATCCTCAAGCTTCTGAAAGCTTCCGCAAATGGGTGCGTAAGCGCTTTCCATTTGTGCACCTGCTGTACATCCCGGCCGGCTGCACCTCAAAGCTGCAACCAGCGGACATCGGCTTCCAAAAGGTGTTCCAAGGGGAGATCTCCAAGGGGTACTCGGCATGGGTTTTGGACAAGTTGAAGGATGCTGACAGCATGAACCTTGGCATGTGTGCAATCAAAGACACAGCAGTTGGGTGGATGCTCCAAGCGTGGATCCACCTGTACAAGAACCCGAGCATCGTTGTGAACTCGTCGCGCCAGGGCGGCTGGGACAAGTGCTATGATATTGACTTTCAGAGCGTCTCGGGCACTGACTTGGTGAAATTCATGGCTGAGGATGACATACAGGGGGTTGAGGACAAGGACGCTGTGGCATGAGTAGGAGTGTTGTACTTGTCTATGCCTAATAGAAGCTCTTTTCTCTTGCTCTTTGTTCACTTTTGCGCTTGCATGTTCGATCTGATCCCCTCTTTCCACGTATGCACAGTCTATATCAAATTCTTGAAACACCTGAATTCGACCCAATTATTGAGTCCAAAATAGCGAGACCATGAATAGATCACTCGCTCTCACAAGTGAACAAGGTGGACCACATTCATCTCATAAAGAGTATCTGAGACCGCTCAACAATTTACAAGATGTTGCTAAAATAATGAATTTGTTGTGCTCCACAATAAAAAAACGGATTCATGTGGCAGTAGGATGCCTGTTTTTGCCATGCTCGAGCGATGAAATGTGTCGCTGCTTTAGCATGGCAAGAACACGTGAACAGATGGGGCTTAATGTTTGCGGAGAGGGATAAATCGGGATTTTACCTCCAAAGCAGGGACGGATGGGTTATTTCCTTCCAAAGAGGAGGGAATGTGGATCATGGTTGACAAACAGGGGGGCATGGGCATTTTTGTCCTTGATCAAATGTACAGTTATAGAAGATGGTAATGTGCAGTTCTCTCAGCCAATACGCCACTTTTTCTTCATTTTTCTTAATTTCATTACGGAGTGTCAGTTGTAGCACAATGGTGACTTTATAACACGGTATCATCCACTACCAAACGCATTGAACAAATCAAATTTGAGCACCACGATATGCTTATTGACTACACCAATTTTGAGTGAGCTGAATTTTGAGAAGTTCAAAAACCATAGTATATTTTTTTTAACGTGGTGTATAACTGTTACATATACATAAACAAAAAGGAGTCTATAATGATGTGCCCCTCTCCGTATTTTCCTTATTAAGGTATCTTCTTGGTCCCTTTCATTTTCTGCCGTTGTTCAAATGGGGGTTGTGGCATCTATAGGTCATGGGGGTGTGATGTTGCATGGCTATCAATCACGGAATAATACTTGGAGTGTTGTAGCGTGAGGTGTCCCCGTCTATTTGCACAACTTACTATGTCCATGCTCGTGAAGATCCGTGATGGGGACCCAGCTGGAATCAGAGCATGGATGGGTGGTGTCCACACCCACCGGTAATTGCCAGACAGCTGCCATGATTTCTTGGGTGCTTACTAAAGTGCTCTTCGGTTTTTCTGCGGTCGTTATTGTTTTCATGTTGAGCCCAATTTGCATAGTTTGCATTTCTTTTCCACTTATTGGTGCTGGACCTATGCGTGTGACCAATCAAAGGGCCCGGCTCTTGATTCTACACCTAAAAAATCTGAAAGTGTTACATTTGGATGCCTGTGTGCAGAGTTATGACCAAAACAGTAGTTTTCGGCCAGTCATAGGACAAAGTGACACAGTCGCGTGCGTCACCCGCAGTCCGCCACGGTAAGTACTTATGCTGTGTGCTTGTCAGTTGTCATTTCATTGTGCACTNTTTCCTTCCAAAGAGGAGGGAATGTGGATCATGGTTGACAAACAGGGGGGCATGGGCATTTTTGTCCTTGATCAAATGTACAGTTATAGAAGATGGTAATGTGCAGTTCTCTCAGCCAATACGCCACTTTTTCTTCATTTTTCTTAATTTCATTACGAAGTGTCAGTTGTAGGACAATGGTGACTTTATAACACGGTATCATCCACTACCAAACGCATTGAACAAATCAAATTTGAGCACCACGATATGCTTATTGACTACACCAATTTTGAGTGCGCTGAATTTTGAGAAGTTCAAAAACCATAGTATTTTTTTTTTAACATGGTGTATAACTGTTACATATACATAAACAAAAAGGAGTCTATAATGATGTGCCCCTCTCCGTATTTTCCTTATTAAGGTATCTTCTTGGTCCCTTTCATTTTCTGCCGTTGTTCAAATGGGGGTTGTGGCATCTATAGGTCATGGGGGTGTGATGTTGCATGGCTATCAATCACGGAATAATACTTGGAGTGTTGTAACGTGAGGTGTCCCCGTCTATTTGCACAACTTACTATGTCCACGCTCGTGCAGATCCGTGATGGGGACCCAGCTGGAATCAGAGCATGGATGGGTGGTGTCCACACCCACCGGTAATTGCCAGACAGCTGCCATGATTTCTTGGGTGCTTACTAAAGTGCTCTTCGGTTTTTCTGCGGTCGTTATTGTTTTCATGTTGAGCCCAATTTGCATAGTTTGCATTTCTTTTCCACTTATTGGTGCTGGACCTATGCGTGTGACCAATCAAAGGGCCCGGCTCTTGATTCTACACCTAAAAAATCTGAAAGTGTTACATTTGGATGCCTGTGTGCAGAGTTATGACCAAAACAGTAGTTTTCGGCCAGTCATAGGACAAAGTGACACAGTCGCGTGCGTCACCCGCAGTCCGCCACGGTAAGTACTTATGCTGTGTGCTTGTCAGTTGTCATTTCATTGTGCACTGCCAAAGCTATTGAAGCTGATGAGACTTTGAATGCCTCCCTTGCCCAATCCTTGTTGTTTCTTGGAATTGCCTGCTTGCTAGTGCGTCAGCTTACTTGATCATGTTTCCACATCAGCGGTAGCAAGGCTATATAGTTCAATAGCAGTTTCTCATGGTACCATAGCAGTGAGGCCCTTTTTGCTGAGCTTCACCGCATGCATGCAACACCAGTAGCACCGATGAGAGTCACCACAACAGTCATATCCTGAGACCCTATACAGCAGTCCTTGACAGCAGAGACATCGTCCCCACGTCAAAAGCATCAACGTCACTATGCGACCGCTAGAGTGAATGACCACAATACTCTTATCGGCGTGAGTTGCCGCCACTGCCGTAGTTGTAGCAGCACCGGGAGCGATGAGTTTCAGCAGCCACACCTAGTGGCAAAAGCAGCACCGGTTGGCAGTAGCAGCTTGTCTTGTTGTAACCAAGGTCACGGCGAAAAAGAGGAGGAGAAGCAGCCTGCAGTAGTAGCTGGCGGCAGCAAAAGTAAGCAACAGCAGCAAGCGGTGGGAAAAGCAGCATGGAGTGGCAGCAATATCGAGCATCAATAGTGGTAGTAGTAGCCGCAAGCAGCCACAGCAGTGTAGCGGCAGCAGAAGAGGCGGGAGAAGTGTACTAGCAGCATTGCAGCTGTTGTCCACCAGCAGTAACACCAGCAGCATTATAGCAGCACCGTGGCCACAGCAGCGGCTGCAGCAGCGTAGCAGCAGTAGCAATGACGACAACAGTAGTAGTGCCGCGCCAGCAGCAGCCGTGGCTGCTGCCTTATGCATCATAGCAGCTGCACAAGGAAGCAACAGCTGCCTGCCCCTTCCCTTATTGTCTGGCATGTCGTGTTGGGTCATGTTGAATTGTTCCATGTCGCATTTCTTTCTGTGGTGGTGTGTCCTGTAGTATTGTGTCATATTGTTTCATGTTGTGTCGTGTCATGTCGTGTCGTATTGTGTCATGTCGTATCGTCTCATGTCAGATCGTGTTGTGTCGTGTCGTTTCATGTTGTGTCGTATTATGTCATGTCACTTTGTGTCTTGAAGTGTCGTTTTGTGTTGTTTCACATCATTTTGTGTCATGTTGTATTTTGTCTTTTTCTGAAATTCCATGCTGCAGTGTGCAATGTCGTGTGGTACGGTGTCCTTCTCTGTTGTATCATGTCATGTCATGTCATGGTGTGCTAATTTGTGTCATGTTGTATCCTTTCACATTGTGTCATGTCCTATCCTGCTGTGTCATGACGTGTTGTTGTTATCGTTCCATGATGTGATGTTCTGTGTCATGCCGTACTTTGTCTTGTTGTGGCGTGTCTTTTGGTATCATGTTGGGCTGTGTCCTTTCGTTTCATGCCGTGCCCTAACGTGACGTGCCGTGTTGTGCCATACAGTGCTTTGTCTTGTGGTGGCGTGTCGTGTCATGTCGTGTTATGTAGTGCCATGTGGCATTGTGTCGTGTCCTGCCTTATTGTGTGTCGTGTTGTCTCATTTCGTGTCATTTCATGCCGTGTCGTTTCATGTCCTGTTGTGCCGTGTCATGTCATGTCGTGTCATGTCGTGTCGTGTCGTGTCGTGCCGTGGTGTGGTCACGTTTTGCGTGATGTCGTGTCATGTTATTCATTTTTTTGTCATGTTGTGTCAGTTTGTGTTGGTTTATCTCATGTCATGCCGTGTCGTGCCGTTCCGTGCGATTCCATGCCATGCTGTGCAGTGTCGTTCCATACAGGGTTGTTCCATGCTATACTGTGCCGTGCGGTGTCATGGTATGTCGTGTTATGCCATGTCATGTCGTATCATGTCATTTTGTCTTGTCATTTTGTGTTGTTCCATTTCCGTTTGTAGCAGTTCGTGTCGGTTCCTGTCCTGTCCTGGTGTGTTGCGTCGTGTTGTACGTACTGCACCGTGCCATGCCATGCTTTTCACTACTACAGAGCTGCTTCTTTTCACCTTGGCTCCAAGGGACTCCCCTCACTTTGTAAGAATCCACCTTCTCTCTTTGGCATCATGTGCTTCACTCTTACAAATGCTGCAGAAGATTTCCTTTGCACATTACCATAGAAGACTCATCGCACCCTTTGCATTGGTAGCATCTACTATGGATTGGTTTCACGCACTGCTTCTACCACCACTGTAATAGCAGAATCCAGTGACGGCCAGCGTGCTCCTGCAGTTAAATGTGCTGTGTCATCTCAAACAGCAGACGCGGAAACATCAGCCAGATCGTCATCAGCCGACACGTCATCATTGGCATTTTTGGAAGCATTGACAGAGCAGGAGCGAGCAGTGGCAGCAGCAAATCCAGTAGCAGCTTCTACTGCTGCTGCTGCTGCTTGTGCTACACCACCTGCATCACCACCTACATTGCCTCCCACATTGGACAGTGCAAAATTCATCTTCATGATTTTGAGTGAAACGGAAGCCATCACTGCAATTTAGGAGTGGACACAAGCAATCTTTGAATTGCACTTCATTGCTCTTCATTCTACTCGGAAATCTGAAGCAGCGACTAAGGGCGGAGCTGGTATGTCCAGTTTGGCCGATGTGGTAAGGCAGTGCGTCTCCAGTGAGGTGGGGAGAGATAATCGGGTGGGGTGGGACACACCCATGGTAGCATCAAGTGGGGTGCTACCTTGGAGGAAATGCAGCATGCTTTCCTTTTGCGCTTGCATTGAGCCCGTTTTGTGCTTGTTAAAACTGTCTTTTTTAGTGATGCAACATTTGGAGCTGGTGGATGTAAGAAAGCATCGGTGTCAACTCGGGACTTGTCTAGTGCTTTGGGTTTTCCTGTATTTTAATGTTGGTGGGAGACGGTGCAGAGAGGTGCGATGGAGCTCAACGGTTGATGTGGTTGCTATACAAACCCATCCACTAAAAAATACCTGGCTAGGCATTAGGCAGAGTTTGGTAGGAAACATAGCAGGACTGGTACAAGCTACAAAAAGCGGCGCATGTTGAAGCGGCGCTCTTTCTCTCTCTACCAACAAGGATCACTTGCCATTTTTAGTTGTTAAGTGTTGGGCATGCATAGGTTCCAGTTTATGCATGTCTAGATCGTTCCACTCTTGGTATCGAACGCTTCCCATTGCTTTGTGCTCTACATTTTTTAAACATTTAATCAGCCATAGTCATGGTCCCAAGTCATGCCATTGGATGTGAGGTGTTTTGGAATGAGGGGGGGGGTACATTAACCAGACTAGTCTACTTCTAAGCTTTATGAACTTCCCACTCCGCTCTGATATGATGAGGTGCACTATCCTTCAGCAAGCACATTCATACAGTGCTCAGGTGCGCATTGTGCAGTCTGGTGGGGGTTCTAGACCAGTGCACAAGGCGTTGGTGCCTTGTGTGTTCTCCTCATCATGTCACCCCAAAACGACACATAACTCCTTAGCTTGATTGGCCCCTTAAGTATGAATGGTTTCACCACAGATTTCTTATGAAGAAGATACTTACAAACAGTGCCCACCAAAGACAATCTTGGGAAGAGTTTTAGAAAGCACATACATTTGAAGCTTGCACAGGTACACATTGAGGCCCTAGTGGTGTGTCAAGTTGCAGCTATGTTATGCACGGCCAAGAACATTGTTTCATGGAAGCCATCATGACATGGCTTTACGTCTGAAATGCCAGGAGGACATCAGGAAGAAAGCCCAAACTGGCATCTTATTTTTAACACTCGTTCATTATCTTAAACGACCATTTATCTCCGGACAACTTGCCTTGTTCGAGTACGCGTCGCGGAACTGGTGTTATGATTATGCTTTCCTCCAGGTAACATCCACATAACAATCACCGTTCAAAATGAATTATTCCCCATCACCCATCCCAAGGCCGAGCCCTGACATGCAACATTTCACATGACCATTCTGGCGAAAGCATTATATTCCCATCACATCCCCCTCCTGATTTGTCAATGTGGTTGTTATATTACAGTCACAGCAAGATGTGGTACAAGGGAAGTTAGAAGCTAGGTATGAAGAGGGTGGCAAAGTTACGCGGTTGAACGTCACGCCCAGCCACCAAAATCAAATGGTGTTTTCAGTTCTCACTTGTTGATTCAAGAAATACATACACCATTGGCGCAGTCATTTGACTGCCTAGATTCCTGAAATACATTCAGGAAAATGAACAGACCAAGAGGACGTACTCCATAGAGTAGAGCATGCTTTGTCTTTCCGTGCAACCAGCCAGCTAGCCAGTGGGCAAGGTGCACACCATTCAACAAATCTCTCCCTTGCTCCTCTGTCCATCTGTCGCTCACTGGACTCCATGGATGCCTTGGGGCTCACCCTTCCTCTGCCACACTCCTCATACCAAATCCAGTTGCACTATGCCTGCATAGTGCAAGTCGCTCTCCAGTGGCTTGGTCATGCAGTGAGCAAGCATGATCTTGGTTCCAAAGTGCTGCAAGTCCACCACGTTCTTCATGACCAGGTCACGTGAGTAGTGGTAACGTATGTCGATGTTCTTCGTTCGCCGGGAGATTATGTCATCTTCAGCCATCGAGATGGCGCTCATGTTGTCCACATGTACAACCGTAGCATCCTTCTATGGCACTGTCATTTTGCCAAGCAGGCTGCGCAGCCACTCAGTCTCCTTGCAGAACTCAGACAGAGTAACATACTCTGCCTCAGCCATGGACACTGAAGCACAATCCTGCTTCCTGCTGGCCCATGAGATGGTAGCACCATTCAAGATGCACACGTTTCTAGAGGTAGATTTCCGGTCCTCAAGATTTCCTCCCCAGTCGGCGTCGTTGTAGCACTTAAGGCGGAGGGGGTCCGTACCTTCTTGGCATCCAAGGACGAGGCCCATGTGACATGTCTTCTGCAGGTAGCGCAAAATGTGCTTGACTGCCTGCCAATGTCGTGGCCTTGGGTTGGCCACGAACCTGCGCACTTGTCACACAACATAGCAGATGTCGGGACGAGTACTTACCATGGCGTACATGATGCTATCCACGGCGGACTGGTAGGGGATGTCTTGCATCTCCCTTCATTCTGCTTCATTGCTTGGCGACATTGAGGCCTTCAGTTTTGCATCGGTCGTCATTGGGGTGCTGACAGGTTTGTAGTATTCCATGTCATAGTGCTTTAGTACCTCACCGGTGTATTTGGTTTGGTTGAGTTCGATGGTGCCTTCTGCTCTGTTGCGGTGGATGGCGATCCCAAGGGAGTACTGGAGAGGACCCATGTCCTTCATTTTGAACCTTTTGCTGAGGTCAGACTTCAGCTCATCCAGCAGCACGACCGAAGAAGAGCAGATGATCAGATCATCCACATAGATTGCAACGAGCATCAACCCACTCTTATCATTGCGCACGTACATGCTCGGATCATTTCGGCAATGCGCAAAGGAGAGACCGGTCATGAAACCGTCCATCTCTTTGTACCATATCCTTGGGGCCTGTTTCAGCACATAGAGCGCTTTCACTAACTTGCACACCTTGCCCTCGGGAGCTTTGACTCCTTCGGATACCTCCATCAGCACTTCCTTCTTGAGATTCCCATACAGGAAAGCTGTCGTGATTTCCATCTGGTGTATCTCTAAGTTCTTTGCAGCTGCGATGGCAAGGAGAGAGAGAATGGAGGCAAAGGTCACAACGGGCGCGAACGTCTCGTCGTACTCAGAGCCTGGACCTTGAGCAAACCCCTTTGCCGCTACCCTCACCTTGAACTTTTTGATTTTTCCGTCTTGCTTCTTCTTCACTCGGGGGACCCACATGGATCCCACCACGTGGGCCTTGTCGGGTCCATCCACCAGCACTAACGTGCCGTTCTCGGAAATGGACACGAGTTCGCTGTCCACTGTCTCCTTCCACTTGGCCACATCCGGGCCATTCATTGCTTCTGCCACTGTGGATGGCTCTCCCTGAGCCATGCACGACCGGCTAAGGCCAGTCCAATCTTCTTCATACCTCAAAGGTGCTTTCTCTGGTCGCAAATTGCGTCGGGGTACAGGTGTGGCTTCCTGCTTTGCTGCTGGTGATTCCACAACTGGGGGTGTTTCGTTGTCATCGTCGTAGTCGTCAGAAGAGTCGTCAGACTCCAAGTCAGACTCAGAAGCTCTGGATGCCTTGGTATCCGTGTCCATGTCAGATGCTGCATCATCCTCCGTAGCTACTCTCCCATTCCCACCACCTGCTGGCAAAGCGAGCCAGTTGTTGGGTGCTTGATCTCCGGACTCAAGAAACACTATCCACTCTCCCGCCTTGGGAGCATGGATTGGGTCCAGCAGCTCTTCCTTTCCAAGGGTGCGTTCATCAAACTCAACGTCGCGGCTCCTCACGAGCTTGCCTGCTACCTGGTCCCAAAGCTGATAGGCTTTGTGTGACGTGTTGTACCCAACCATGACACACATTTTGGAAGGTGCATCCAGCTTGCCTCCACCTTCTTCCGAGTGGATATTGGCCCCTGAAGTTGACCCGGACACCTTCAGATGAGAGGCGTTGGGTTTCTTTTCCGACCATGCTTCTTGTGGGGTCTTCAGTTACTTAACCTGCTCCTTTCCATGCTTCTACAAGGCAGTTGCTGGTGTGAGCTTCAAGAGGTAGCAGCCCGTTGTTGCAGCGTCAGTCCAAAAGTGAGGTTGGAGCTTAGTGTCGAAGAGCATGCTTCGCACCATGCAGACTAAGGTCTGGTTCATCGTCTCGGCCACGCCATTGATTTGGAGGTTTGCTCGTGGCGGATGCCATGATGCTTAAGCCAAGGCTTGCATGCCTCGTACTCACCCCCGTTGTCACTTTGGAGTATCTTCACCTTCTTAGACGTTTGCCGCTCTACCATGGCAACTCTAGGAGCTTCTCCTTGACCTCGCCCTTTGTTTTGAGGAATTAGATCCACAACTTGCGGCTGTGGTCTTTGATCAAGGTCAGGAAATACTTGTTTTCTCTGTTAGACGTCGTGCAAAAGGTTCCGCACACATCACCGTGGATCAGGTCCAAGACTTTCTCCGCTCGTAGACCTCCTCTCCCAAACGGCGTCTTCTTTGCCTTTGCTTGGAGGAATGGTTCACAAAACATAAATACTTCTCCATGCGTCATGGTGTATCCTTCCATTCCACAGACTATCTCTTGCTCTTGCATCTTCTGCAGTGTGCTGTTGGCCACGTGGCCAAGCCCGTGCCAAAGCTCAGCGTCAGTGTCCTTGGTTGATGTGACGGCCACAGTGGTCGCCAACGGTGCATCCTTTGGCTTCGGTGCCACTGTCTTGGTGGCACATGCTAGTCCCTCATTTGACGTCTTGGTGACTTTGGTTTGAAATACATAGAGGCCATTGACTCTTGGAACTTGAAGCATGAGGTCGTCTTTGTCGTCTTTGGTGTAAAAAAACTTGACGTCCTCATTTCTTAGGGCTACGGCTTCCTTGTTAGTGAATACCACTATCATGTTGTTGTCGGTCATTTGTGAGACCTATAGCAGGTTCACTGCAAAGGAGGGTATGTACACCACCTTTTGAATGTTGACCGTTTTCTCCACACCGTTCACGTTGAACGTGATCACGTTGTCCCCTTCACCCATGGCTTGGACTACGCCGCAATTTGGACACTTGATGCGCATGTCAGATTCGGCCATGGACACAAATCCACCCTTCTCTTTTGATGAGTGGTTGTTGGTGCCCGAGTCAAGGGCGAATGCCACGGGCCTAAGGAGGGCTGCCCTTTTCATGGGCAACCCTTGAGCCATCATGTTGGTGAGCTCCTCCTTCTCCTTCCCACCTTTGTTCTCGCCTTCTTTCCTAGGACTACGGCAGTCCCTAGCCCAGTGCCCAGCCTAGCCACAGTTGTGAGAGTTGCCAGGCTTCTTTGAACTCTTCCCACTACCACTGCCTTTCCCTCCACCACCACCGCTTCCGCTGTTGCCTTGACTGGAGCAAGAGCTTGCACCTTGTCTACCGAAGCGAGAGGCATAGGCTGAAATGTTTACCTCACTGCCATTGTGTTGCATGGAATCGTTGCAGACATGTTCGGTGACAGCCTCATACATCAGATCTGCCTCCTTCCAACCGCCAAATACGGTGATCAAAGAGCCCCAGCTTTCCGGTAGTACCATCAGAAGGATCATGGCACGCATGTTGGAGTCAAGATTCTATTCCACTTACTGGACCTCTTGCAGCACGTTGTCGAACGACTGCAAAAATGCGGGCATCGATTCTCCTTTACTCACCCTCATTGACATCAACCTTTAGAAGATGAAGAGTCGGTTATCTACGGCATTTCATTGATGCACGCATGAGAGTTTTGCGTATGCTTCTGCAGCCAAAGTGCATCCTGTAATGTGGGAGTGTTGAGTCTCGTTGATGGACGTCACAAGTATGGTGAGAGCCATGTTGTTCTTCATCGTCCATGCTGCAAGGTCAGCCACATGCGTGGTCAGTGTCGCATCTTTGGGTGCTGTCTCGGTCCCTTTTAGGATGTCGAGGTAGCCACGCACGTTCTTAAAAATCTTGAACTGCCATTTTCACAAGGGAAAACCTGTCCCCGTGAATTTTGACATACCCTCCTCAAGGGGGGCTTGAGTCGGATCCGCCATTTTTGGCGGTTGCTCGTCTTCTCTACTTTGCTACTACTCTGCTTTGTTGAGGCCGATGAGGCTGATGAGGCTGCTGACTGCGACCGTTGTCAAAGGTGCCGTTTGTTCCGTTTCATACCCCTTATGCCGATGATGGCCTAAAGCGATGATGCCGTTGTGAGAAAACGAACCCGGGGTCATACCACCTTCTAAAGGGGTAGAGCGTTATTCTGTTGGGACTGGAGGGTCTTGTCCAACACGGACAGAGCTATTCCTCATCCCCGAGTCCACCACGTACGCGCACCCTACCTGAAAGAAGCCGATGGAGCCCATGGACCAGATTGGAACCGTCCGATCTTCGTGTACCTATTGTACCTGTGTGCCCTGCAAGACCACATGCCAGTCAGTCTTCGAAGTGTGCCTTAGAACCAGAAATATGGGCCCATAACCCTTTGTCAATGCGCCAGATAGCAACGGTCTACAAAACGGGTCCCGACACGGAAGGCCGCCAACCGCTCTTGGTATTGCAACCAAGATAACATATCACCATCGAACAAGGGATCCACACTTTAGGTTCGTTCGGTTTGTCACCTCACGAAGTCCACATGAAGGTCTTTAGTGTCTATCCTTGGTTGGACACTCTGTGAGGAGTCTCAAAGGCAAGAACTGTAAATGGATGCATGCAGGGCACAGGCTTTTATACTTGCAGAGCATTGCCAATGCTTCTGCTCATAGTGGCTCCACAGGAACCAACCTCAGCCTACAGTCCTACTTGGCGCATCCTAAGACCGCCAAGTGCCATCCTCAAGGCAGGATCTTGTAAGCTTCCTAGAAGTTTCTTGTCCTATTTGGGGCCACAAAGAAAAATACGGCCATCGAGGGGTTTGAGCCCGCGACCCATGAGCTCGGACGCATGTCCCAACTAGGCCACAATGTTGTGTTTCCTATGATGATCTCCAGGGGACATATCCATTATAGGCAGTGCATTCCTAAACAGACCAAGGGGACATACTCCATAGAGCAGTGGATGCCTTGTCTTTCCGTGCAACCAGCCAGCTAGCCAGTGGACGAGGTGCATACCATTCAACAGGTGTCAGCGGCTTGGTTAGGAAGTCTGACACCATCATGTTTGAAGGGAAGAACTTGATCTGCACTACCGTCTTTGCCACGAGCTCGTGGATGAAGTGGTACCGCAGGTCGATGTGCTTGGTGCGGACATGAAACTCTACGTTCTTGGTCAGAGTAATGGCGCTCATGTTATCACACTAGATGGTGGTGGTTGTGGTCTGCTGCTGTCCAAGGCTTGCTAGCAGCTCACGCAGCCACACGGCTTCCTTTGCTGCTTCACACAGGGTAATGTACTCTGCTTCGGTGGAGGAGAGGGTGACGCAATCTTGCTTCTTGCTCCTCCAGCTGATTGCACCTCCCCCAAGCATAAACACGAACCCACTGGTCGACCTCCTTGTGTCCAGGTTACCTCCCCAATCTGCGTCACTGTAGCCCATGAGTATGGGGCTTTTGTTGCCGTTGAAGGTGAGGCAAAGGCTACTGCTGCTGTCAAGGTAGCGCAGCACGCGCTTAACCGCCTCCCAATGTGGCACGCCCGGATTTGCGCAAAACGTGCTGAGCACTCCCACTGCTTGGCTGATATTGGGGCACGTACCGTATATGAGGCTCCCAACTGCTGCTTGGTACAACACTGCTTCCATGCGACTGCTCTCTTGCATGCCGTGGGGAGTCTGCGTCATGCTCAGCTTCGCTCCCACTTCCAATGGTGTTGCGACTTTGCGTGCTCGTGCCACGTTGAATCTCTTGACGATGTCGTTCACGTATGTGCTCTGCGACAAGTCCAAAGTCTGCTGCTGCCGGCTGCGCTTGACCTGAAGGCCAAGGTAGTACCTGATCTCTCCCATGTCTTTCATGTCAAACCTGGCAGCAAGGGACAGCTTTACATCATCCAAAAGAGACTTAGAGTCAGATGCAATGAGCAGATCATCAACATAGAGCAAGACGATTACCTGGCTTGCCTCTTGCGTACGCCCATAGACTACATGGTCAGCTTCACTGCGCACAAAGCCAAGGCCAGCCAGTTGCTCATCCATCTTGTGGTACCATGCTCGCGAGGCTTGTTTCAGGCCGTAAAGAGCCTTCACAAGCTTGCACACCAAATCCTCCTCTCCCTCCACCACATACACCTCCGGCTGCTCCATGTACACATCCTCCTTGAGGTCACCATTCAGAAATGCACACTCTACATCCATTTGGTGTACCTCCCAGTCCATAGCAGCAGCAAGAGCGAGGATCGCTCGGATGGATGGAAATTTTAGGACAGGTGCAAATGTCTCATTGTAATCTACACCCTCAGTCTGCGCATACTCTTTTGCAACCAACCGTGCTTGGTACCTGAGCACCTTACCATCCGTACCACGCTTGCGCCTCAAGATCCACCGGTACCCAATCACCCGGCTGCCGCGTGGAGCTTCCTCGAGGGTCCAGGTGCCGTTCTTCATGAGCGCACCATACTCCTCATTTTCTATGTCACGCCAATATGCTGCCTTGGCATTGCGCATGGCTTCAACAAATAAAGGTGGGTCATCGGTGATGATGAGAAAGAGGAGCTCAAGGTCCAAGGACTCTATTGTTGGTGAAGTGGTGCACAGGTTCAGCTGCTCCCCTTGTTGCGTCTGCTTCTTTGTAAGCCTCTTGGACTGCTGTAGGTGCTCCCCACAGTCCTTCACACCTTTGTTGATGCGTGCGGACTGTCATGGGATCCACTGTATGTTACTTTGTTGATCCTCCTCATTGGATTCGGTTGCTGGCTCCTTCTCCTTCTCAGCTCCATCCACCTCTTTGTTGATGCCGCTATCACCGCCATCTTTTGCACTGCCCTGTTCTGCTACTGCCTCTTCTTCCACTTCTGGTACAAGTGCGGGAGCAAGTGGAATGGCAGACAAAGGGCTCCAAGTCCAGCCCTTCACGTCCTCTTGAAAGACCACGCCACGGCTGCGGATAATCTTGCGAGCAACGAGGTTGTAGAGGCGGTATCCTATGGTTTCGTAGCCGAGGAAGGCAGCCTTCACTGACGTTGCCTCCAGCTCGTTACGGCTACGGGCAGGCACGTGCACGAATGCGCCACACCCAAAGACTTTCAGGTGCATCACCATTGGCTTGCGCCCCGTCCACGCCTCCACAGGTGTCATCAGCGGCACGGCGCACATAGGGCTCCAGTTTTTCAGGTACACGGCGTTGTTGAATGCTTCTGCCCAAAATGTTGATGGGAGCTTTGCGTATTGGAGCATGCTGCGAACACGCTCCATGAGCGTGCGGTTTGTGCGTTCAGCCACGCCGTTCAGCTGCGGTGTTCCACATGGGGTGACCTCGTGGCTGATCCCGCGGTGCTTCAAGAAGTTGCGGAAGTCATTGGAAAGGTACTATCCTCTACCATCGATACGGAGCACCTTCAACCACCTGCCACTCCCATTCTGTGCAGCAGCAATCCACACCTTAAAAGCATCAAAGAACTCATCCTTTCTATCCAGGAAGGACACCCACGTCTTCATCGACTTGTCATCAATGACTGTGCCAAAGTACAACTTGCTAGACAATTACTATGATGGCATGGGGCCGCACAAATCAGAGTGAACGAGTGAGAGAAGCTCAGCCGCCCCCTTCCCTTCCCTCGTGAAAGGAGAGCGTGCTTGCTTCCCTTCAATGCAGCTCTCACAAGCCGATGCACCAGGCTGCTTTACCCCCTTGAGCTCCAGGCCGCGGACCATCCGTTGTATAGAGATGATGGCGCCAAAACCATCAGGTGACCGAGCCGGCGGTGCCATAGGCCAATATCATCTTTTCCCTCTATCGCCGCCAGTGCTGAGTTGGCTTCCTTCCAATGCAACATAGAGGCGGTAGAGGCCATCCTCCTTTTTGTAAGCACGCGACTTGCACAGGCAGAGATGGTGTAGCCACCATTTGCAAAGCGAACCTGCATGCCTTCGGAGATGAGAGATGATACAAAAAGGAGGTTAGCTGCCAGCCCCAGAACATGGAGCACCTCCACACGACATTCCACGTGCTTTCCCTTAGTAGAAGCACAAAACACAATCTCATCCTCCCCAACCACCATTTGCACATGATTATCTCCCATGCACACCCAACGAGGCTCAATGGCGGTGTAGACGACAAACCACTCTCGGTGACACATCATGTGCCGAGTGCCTCCAGAGTCGATGATCCAGAGCAAGGTGGTGTTGTCGGAGACGTGTAGGACCCGGATAGTTGTCACGAATCCACTCTCCCAATTTGTTGCATTCACAGAAGCGTCGGATTGTTTTCCTGCTCCCACTCCAACCGCAAGGTCCGCCTTCTTCTCCCGGCATTCGCGCGCCCAATGGCCCGGCTTCTTGCAGTAGTGGCAGTTCCCCTTCTTCTTCCCTCCTCCGCTGTGGCCCTTGGTTGGTGCAACACCACCCCATGACCAGAGTTGGTTATGAGAGGGACGTCCAGTCCACTTCTGCCCTCCTCTCCCTTGCGCCGCTCCTCCTCAAACAGCAGGCCCTCCTCCACATCATTGAGGGAGAGCTTATCACCACGCTGGTCTAGGGCAACAATGAGAGGATTGTAGCTGCTAGGACTGCCACAGAGGATGGTTAGCATGAGCACACGCTCCTTGACAGGGTCCTCAATTGTAGCAAGCTAGTCAGAGAGAGACTTCACCATGTTGATGTAGTCAATCATGGATCCGGACTCATCCATCCTGACTGTATGAAAGCGACAAAACAGCTACAAGTTCATGAGGATTGACTTGGAAGCATAAGTTGACTGAAGCTTTTTCCAAACCTCCTTTGGCGTGAGGATGCCACGAACGAGGAGTTGTTGCTGTTCGGCGAGGTGGAGGTAGATGGTTGCGAGGTCGTGGTCACGCTTCTCTCGGTACGTATGGGCCTACTTGTCGTTCTCTTGGTAGCACCTCCGCCAACTCTCCAGGTTTTTGTCAATCCGGGTGTTCAACACCTGGCTTCTCTCCTTCAACTTCTCCCGCTTCTCCCTCAGCTCCTTGCTCCTCTCCATCACCATCCTCAACAGCACGTCAACCACCTTACTCTTCAGCCCAACCTCCGTACCCTTCACAGGTGGTGTTGATGGCGGGACAGTTGCAAGGATGGTTTCTGTAGCCACGTGCACCTGCAGGAGAAAGAACATTCAAGCACAGAGAAAAAGGTTGAAAATGGAGCGCTGTGTGTTCTTCAACGTCGTGTCTTTTTGAAACAACCGAAAGAGCTGTGGAAGGCTGCAAACTGGAAAGAATAAAGAAGGCGGGAAGGTTACAATTGCAGTGGAAAAGGATTACATCGTCAGTTGGTCATGGGGGAAGCAAGATAAGGTGGAGGTGGATAAAGAGGCAGAGATGGAGAGGGATAGGATAGGAAAAGCTCAAGAATCAGGCGAAAAGATAGAGTGAAGAAGGGAGGAGGGCGCACGAGCAAGGACGCCGTACCTGCTGGAGTGGCTGGTCTGCTGCACGAGCCAGATGTGAAGCTTGGTCTTGAAAGAGAACCTCCAGCTACTATCTTGCAGCTAGTGCGCGAGGCTGCTGCTTGCTTGGTTTGCTTGGTAGTTGCCGATTACTGAGGTACTGCTTACTAGAGCCTAATTTGCCGATTTCTTTGAGAATGCCTTACTACTGATTTGGACCTCCACAACTCTTTTACTCAACTGCTATGTCGAGGCACGGGTGGCTGTCTGGTTGGTTCGTCGCTGTCTCCGAGCTGCAGCTCTGCGCAAAGCTTCGGTTTGAACTGCTGCTGCCAATAGTACCGTGGATGGCGGAGTGAAGCACGCATGGGAATGGAGGCTCCACGCTTCAGCTACTTCAAATTCACGAAAATTGGAAATGTTTTCAGTGTGTTATTGTATTTGTTTGTATTGTGCCTCATGCAATAGTACAGCGTGTAATGGGCTCGTGGACCGGGTTTGTCATCCAAATCAGCGCTTAGGGGAAACAAAACGAGGCGGCGAAAGTCTCGGAACGAAAAGGAACAAAGTTCGAGGTATTGCAACACCCTGATGATATGTGAATGCTTTCTTAAACTGAGTCTATCCTGTTAGCTCCTCAACAAACCACCTGTGAAATATGTTCAACCGCGTAATTATACAGTCCAGAGAATAAAGAGTGCGTCGAAAGTGAGGTATTCTGTTTAGAAGCATGCGCTGGTGTGGGAGCTGATTTTTGGATGAGGCAATGAATATTGGCCGCGGTATTGTATTGTACGAGCCCGCATGGACTTTGTGAGCGAGCGAAACCATCGCTCCTTCAGCCCATGCCTCATACCCATCACGCAGCCCATGCCATCGCATGCCAATGTGCACCCAAGAGCACTGGAGCTGCGCCAACAGAGGAACTCCCCAGGTTTGGTGCTGCCGTGGCCTTCGGTGGCTCAGAAACATACGATCGGACGCCAGCTCACCATCCTGGCCCACCGAGACCAGGCTGACATGGAGAGGCGAGTCCATTCAACAGTTGAGCGCATATGTGGCAGACATGGATGCCCGAGTGGACTGCGGACGGCGGCAGTTCTCGCCACTTGCCCGCTTCATGGGCTGCTCCATGCAGTGCGGCCCATGAAGTCCTGTCGCCGCCGCTTAGCCAGCTCCAGTCTGACGTGCTGCCACACACCACTTTCGTCGTTCTGGTCGAGCCGCACGAGGGGAAGTTCGAAGTCACCGTTGCCCGCCTGCCACGTCGAGGGTAAAGCCTATGAGATGGAAGCTGAGAAAGACTGTATTCACTTTTCTTTGGGCATAATAATAATTCTACCCAATCTGCGAGGGGGTTAGTGACGCCCTACACGAAGCTCCTTCTGTTCTTTTCTTTCAACACGCAAAACCCCCATTGTACCAAGGATGGAAAACCGCGGTATTTAGTACCGCGGTACCAAACGACCGGGGTACTTTGGTACCGCGGTACTCAATACCGCGGTATCCTAGACTTCTGGTGGGTCACTACCGATACTGGTACGGGTACCGCGTTACCTGCGGTAGTAGTAAAATACCGTGGTATTCAGAGAGCACCACATTCCATAGTGTACCGTAGATTGTAAAATCCGGATAACTTCTACGATATTCAAGTACCACGAAAAAAAGTAGTGCGAATTATCACTGAAATTCACTTCTATAGAAGAAAAGAGGGTAGACTACAATATAGCCGCAACTCTTTTCTCGGAGTTCAAAAGTACTGCAATACAATACCGCAGTACGGTACCGCGGTACAGAAGAGGGGTACCCCTCAAGCTGAGTACCGATACCGTATCGGAACCGCCAAAAAAAAAACCAGTACCGCGGTACCAAGATACCGCGGTACAAAGCTGCGGTATACCGTGGTAACGGTAGTACCGCTGCCATCCCTGCTTTGTACACACAAACCACAGTCGAACCCATCCCCAAAACGGTTTGTCATTACATTCAGGGTTTTAGTTTTGCGCAGGCTCCTGTTGGGCCCTCGGTAGCGGGGCCCAACAGGTTCCCTTTCAACGCATGGGGAGTCTCAGACCCCCCATGCGAACCACATGCAACCCCCCCCCCCCCCCCCCCCCCCCCCCCC
>SZWC01007057.1:0-16261 GCA_023375785.1 Penium margaritaceum
GCGGGGTGGTGCGAACTGGTTGCGGAGTGGTGCGAGCTGGTTGTGGAGTGGTGCGAACTGGTTGCGGAGTGGTGCGAACTGGTTGCGGAGTGGTGCAAACTGGTTGCGGAGTGGTGCGAACAGGTTGCGGAGTGGTGCAAACTGGTTGCGGAGTGGTGCGGACTGGTTGCAGAGTGGTGCAAACTGGTTGCGGAGTGGTGGGAGCTGGTTGCGGAGTGATGCTAACTGGTTGCAGAGTGGTGCGAATTGGTTGCACAATTGTGCGAAAGGGTTGCGGCGTGGTGCTAACTGGTTGATTAGTGGTGCGAAATGGTTGCGGAGTGGTGCGAACTGGTTGCGGAGTGGTGCGAATGGGTTGCAGAGTGGTGCGAACAGGTTGCGGTGTGGTGCAAACTGGTTGCGGAGTGGTGCGAACTGGTTGCGGAGTGGTGAGAGCTAGTTGCGGAGTGGTGCGAACTAGTTGCGGAGTGGTGTGAACTGGTTGCGGAGTGGTGCGTACTGGTTGCAGAGTGGTGCGAACTGGTTGTGGAGTGGTGCGAACTGGTTGCGGAGTGGTGCGAACTGGTTGCGGAGTGGTGCGAACTGGTTGCGGAGTGGTGCGAACTGGTTGCGGCGTGGTGCGAACTGGTTGCCGAGTGGTGCGAACTGGTTGCGGAGTGGTGCGAGCTAGTTGCGGAGTGGTGCGAACTAGTTGCGGAGTGGTGCGAACTGGTTGCGGAGTGATGCGAACTGGTTGCGGAGTGGTGCGAACAGGTTTTGAAGTGGTGACAACTGGTTTTGGAGTGGTGCAAATAGGTTGCGGAGTGGTGCGAACTGGTTGCCGAGTGGTGCGAACTGGTTGCGGAGTGGTGCGAGCTAGTTGCGGAGTGGTGCGAACTAGTTGCGGAGTGGTGCGAACTGGTTGCGGAGTGATGCGAACTGGTTGCGGAGTGGTGCGAACAGGTTTTGAAGTGGTGACAACTGGTTTTGGAGTGGTGCAAATAGGTTGCGGAGTGGTGCGAACTGGTTGCCGAGTGGTGCGAACTGGTTGCGGAGTGGTGCGAGCTAGTTGCGGAGTGGTGCGAACTAGTTGCGGAGTGGTGCGAACTGGTTGCGGAGTGATGCGAACTGGTTGCGGAGTGGTGCGAACAGGTTTTGAAGTGGTGACAACTGGTTTTGGAGTGGTGCAAATAGGTTGCGGAGTGGTGCGAACTGGTTGCCGAGTGGTGCGAACTGGTTGCGGAGTGGTGCGAGCTAGTTGCGGAGTGGTGCGAACTAGTTGCGGAGTGGTGCGAACTGGTTGCGGAGTGATGCGAACTGGTTGCGGAGTGGTGCGAACAGGTTTTGAAGTGGTGACAACTGGTTTTGGAGTGGTGCAAATAGGTTGCGGAGTGGTGCGAACTGGTTGCCGAGTGGTGCGAACTGGTTGCGGAGTGGTGCGAGCTAGTTGCGGAGTGGTGCGAACTAGTTGCGGAGTGGTGCGAACTGGTTGCGGAGTGATGCGAACTGGTTGCGGAGTGGTGCGAACAGGTTTTGAAGTGGTGACAACTGGTTTTGGAGTGGTGCAAATAGGTTGCGGAGTGGTGCGAACTGGTTGCCGAGTGGTGCGAACTGGTTGCGGAGTGGTGCGAGCTAGTTGCGGAGTGGTGCGAACTAGTTGCGGAGTGGTGCGAACTGGTTGCGGAGTGATGCGAACTGGTTGCGGAGTGGTGCGAACAGGTTTTGAAGTGGTGACAACTGGTTTTGGAGTGGTGCAAATAGGTTGCGGAGTGGTGCGAACTGGTTGCCGAGTGGTGCGAACTGGTTGCGGAGTGGTGCGAGCTAGTTGCGGAGTGGTGCGAACTAGTTGCGGAGTGGTGCGAACTGGTTGCGGAGTGATGCGAACTGGTTGCGGAGTGGTGCGAACAGGTTTTGAAGTGGTGACAACTGGTTTTGGAGTGGTGCAAATAGGTTGCGGAGTGGTGCGAACTGGTTGCCGAGTGGTGCGAACTGGTTGCGGAGTGGTGCGAGCTAGTTGCGGAGTGGTGCGAACTAGTTGCGGAGTGGTGCGAACTGGTTGCGGAGTGATGCGAACTGGTTGCGGAGTGGTGCGAACAGGTTTTGAAGTGGTGACAACTGGTTTTGGAGTGGTGCAAATAGGTTGCGGAGTGGTGCGAACTGGTTGCCGAGTGGTGCGAACTGGTTGCGGAGTGGTGCGAGCTAGTTGCGGAGTGGTGCGAACTAGTTGCGGAGTGGTGCGAACTGGTTGCGGAGTGATGCGAACTGGTTGCGGAGTGGTGCGAACAGGTTTTGAAGTGGTGACAACTGGTTTTGGAGTGGTGCAAATAGGTTGCGGAGTGGTGCGAACTGGTTGCCGAGTGGTGCGAATTGGTTGCGGAGTTGTGTGAACTGGTTGCAGAGTCGTGCGAACTGGTTGCGGAGTGGTGCGAACTGGTTGCAGAGTGGTGCGAACGGGCTCTGGAGTGGTGCAACCTGGTTTTGGAGTGGTGTGAACTGGTTGCAGAGTGGTGCGATCTGGTTGCGGAGTGGTGTGAATTGGTTGCCCAGTTGTGTGAACTGGTTGCAGAGTCGTGCAAACTAGTTGCGGAGTGGTTCAAACTGGTTACAGAGTGGTGCAAACTGGTTGCGGAGTGGTGCGATCTGGTTGCGGAGTGGTGTGAATTGGTTGCCCAGTTGTGTGAACTGGTTGCAGAGTCGTGCAAACTAGTTGCGGAGTGGTTCAAACTGGTTACAGAGTGGTGCAAACTGGTTGCAGAGTTGTGCGAACTAGTTGTGGAGTGGCGCTAACTGGTTGCAGAGTGGCCCAAACTGGTTTCGAAGTGGTGCGAACTGGTTGCGGAGTGGTGCCATCTGGTTGCGGAGTAGTGCCATCTGGTTGCGGAGTGGTGCGAACTGGTTGCACAGTGGTGCGAGCTGGTTGCAGAGTGGTGCAAACTGGTTGCGGAGTGGTGCGAACTGGTTGCAGAGTGGTCCGAACTGGTTGCTGAGTGGTCCGAACTGGTTGTGGTGTGGTGCGAGCTGGTTGTGGAGTGGTGCAAACTGGTTGTGAAGTGGTGCGAACTGGTTGCGGAGTGGTGCGACCTGGTTGCGGAGTGGTGCAAACTGGTTGCAGGTTGGTGCAAGCTGGTTGCGGAGTGGTGCGAACTGGTTGCAGAGTGGTGCAAACTTGTTGCGGTGTGGTGCGAAATGGTTGTGGAGTGGTGCAAACTGGCTGAACTGTGGTGGGAACTGTTTTCGGAGTGTTTCCAACTGGTTGCAGAGTGGTGCAAACTGGTTGTGAAGTGGTGCGAACTAGTTGCGGAGTGGTGCAATCTGGTTGCGGAGTGGTGCAAACTGGTTGCGTAGTGGTGCAAACTGGTTGCGTAGTGGTGCAAACGGGTTGCGGAGTGATGCGAACTGGTTGCGGAGTGGTGCAAACTGGTTGCGGAGTGGTGCAAACGGGTTGTGGAGTGGTAAGAACCGGTTGCGGAATGGTGTGAACTGGTTGCGGAGTGATGCGAACTGGTTGCGAAGTGGTCCGAACTGGTTGCGCAGTGGTGCAGACTGGTTGCGGAGTGGTTCAAACTGGTTGCGGATTGGTGCGAACTAGTTGCGGATGGAAGCAAACTGGTTGCAGAGTGGTGGGACCTGGTTAAAGAGTGGTGCGAACTGGTTGTGGAGTGGTTCAAACTGGTTGCCAAGTGATGCGAACTGGTTGCGGAGTGGTGCGAACTGGTTGCCGAGTGGTGCAAACTGGTTGCGGAGTTATGCAAACTTGTTGCGGAGTGGTGCAAAGTGGTTGTGGATAGGTGCGAAGAGGTTGCGGAATAATACAAACTGGTTGCGGATTGGTGCAAACTGGTTACGGAATGGTGCAAACTAGTCGCGGAGTGGTGCGAACCGGTTGCGGAGTGGTGTGAACTGGCTGCGGAGTGGTGCAAACTGGTTGCGGAGTGGTGCAAACTGGTTTTGGAGTGGTGCGAACTGGTTGCCGAGTGGTGCGAACTGGTTGCGGAGTGGTGCAAACAGGTTGGGGAGTGGTGCGAATTGGTTGCGGAGTGGTGCGAACTGGTTGCGGAGTGGTGCGAGCTGGTTGCAGAGTGGTGCGAACTGGTTGTGGAGTGGTGCGAACTGGATGCGGATTGGTGCGAATTGGTTCCGGAGTGGTGCGAGCTGGCTGCGGAGTGGTGCGACCTGGTTGCGGAGTGGTGGGACCTGGTTGCAGAGTGGTGCGAACTGGTTGGGGAGTGGTGCAAACTGGTTGCAGAGTGGTGCGAACTGGTTGCGGAGTGGTGCGAATTGGTTCCGGAGTGGTGCGAGCTGGCTGCGGAGTGGTGCGACCTGGTTGCGGAGTGGTGGGACCTGGTTGCAGAGTGGTGCGAACTGGTTGGGGAGTGGTGCAAACTGGTTGCAGAGTGGTGCCAACTGCCTGCGGAGTGGTGCGAACTGGTTGGGGAATGGTGCTAACTGGTTGTAGAGTGGTGCGAACTGGCTGCGGAGTGGTGCAAACTGGTTGCGGAATTTTGCGAAAGGGTTGCGGCGTGGTGCGAACTGGTTGATTACTGGTGCAAAATGGTTGCGGAGTGTTGCGAACTGGTTGCGGAGTGGTGCTAACTTGTTGCAGAGTGGTTCCAACTGGTTGCGGAGTGGTGCGATATGGTTGCGGACTGGTGCGAACTAGTTGGGGAGTGATGCAAACTGGTTGCGGAGTGATGCGAACTGGTTGGGGAGTGGTGCAAACTGGTTGCGGAGTGGTGCAAACAGGTTGCGGAGTTGTGCAAACTGGTTGCGGTGTGGTGCAAACGGATTGCGGATTGGTGCAAACTGGCTGCGGAGTAATGCAAACTGGTTGTGGGTTGGGGCAAAGTCGTTACGGAATGGTGCAAACTAGTCCGGGAGTGGTGCAAACTGGTTGCGGAGTGGTGCGAACTGGCTGCGGAGTGGTGCGAACTGGTTGCAGAGTGGTGCGAACTGGTTTTGGAGTGGTGCGAACTGGCTGCGGAGTGAAGCAAACTGGTTGCGGAGTGGTGCGATCTGGTTGCGGAGTGGTGCGATCTGGTTGCGGAGTGGTGCAAACGGAGTCTTTGGTCATGGTCAGTGACATATGCCTAATTTGGTCGTTTGGTGTGCATAGTAGCCACACTGAGCCACTACGTATTGAAGTTCTTTATCCTTTCTAATCAATACATAGGGTTTCTAAACCATTCTCTCTCCCTCTGACCATTTGGGAGTCGTGTTATGAGTTGTCAATGTTGACCACAAATATTGCACTTCTTTGGTCATAGTCAGTGACATATTCATCCTTTGGTTGGTCACTGTGCATGCTAGCCACACCGTGCCACTACTTGTTGAAAATCGTTTTACCCGCTAGTTGATAACTAGTGTTTGCAACCCATGGGTTCCCCCACTGACCATTTGTGACTCGTGTTATGAGTTTTCAGCTTTGACCACACTGTGTGAAATCCGTTTGGTCAAGGTTATTGACATATGCCTACTTTTGTTTGTCACGGTACATGGTTACCACGCCGTGTCACTATGTGTTGAAGGTCTCTGTGCTTTCTTGTTCATATCTAGTGTTCGCAAACCATTGTTAACCCCTCTGAGTATATGTGACTTGTGTTATGAGTTGTCAACATTGACCACATGAAGTTCAAATCTTTGTTCATGGTCAGTGACATATGCGTACTTTGGTTGGTCACTGTGCATTTTAGCCACACTGTGCCACTATAAATTGAATGTATTTGTACTTGCTAGTGGATAACTAGTATGAACAAACCATTATCTTCCACCCTGACCAATTGTGACTCGTGTTATGAGTTGTCAAAGTTAACCACACATGGTGACATTCTTTGGTCATGGTCAGTGACATATGCATACCTTGGTTGGTCATCATGCATGGTATCCACACCGTACCACAACAATTTGTAGCTCCTTGTGCTTGCTTTTTTAAACTTGGTGTTTCCAAACCATTGTTTCCCCCCTCTGACCATTTGTGACTCGTATTCTGGGTTGTCGACGTTGACCTGACACAGAGGATTTCTTTCATCAAAGGCAGTACATATGCCAACTTTGGTCGGTCATTGTGCATGGTAGCCACACAGTGCTACTAGTGACTGAAAGTCGCTATACTTGCTAGTTGAGAACTGATATTCCCAAACCATTGTTTCCTTCCCTGACCGTTTGTGACCTGTGTTATGGTTGGTCAACGTTGACCACCCATATTGAAATTCTCTTGTCATGGTCACTGACATATGCATAGTTTGGTTCGTTGGTCTGCATGTTAGCCACACTGTGCCACTACGTATTGAAGTTCTTTTCCCTTTCTAGTACATATATATGGTTCCCAAACCATTGTCTCTCCCTCTTACCATTTTTGACTCGTGTTATGAGTTGTCAATGTTGACCACACATAGTGGAATTCTTCGGTCATAGTCAGTGACACATGCATCCTTTGGTCGGTCACTGTGCACGCTAGCAACACCGTGCAACTACTTGTTGAGAATCTGTCTACTTGCTAGATGATAACTAGTGTTCCCAACCCATGGTTTCCCCCACTGACCATTTGTGACTCGTGTTATGAGTTTTCAACGTTGACCACACACTGTGAAATCCGTTTGGTCATGGTTGATGACATATGCCTACTTCGGTTTGTCCTTGTACATGGTTACCACGCGGTGTCACTACATAATGAAGGTATTTGTGCTTTTGTAGTTAATAGCTGGTGTTCCCAAACCATTGTTACCCCCCTTTGACTATCCGTGACTCGTGTTGTGAGCTGTCAACGCTGACCACATGAAGTGAAATTTGTTGGTCATGGTCAGTGACACATGCATACTTTGGTTGGTCACAGTGCATGGTAGCCACGCTGTGCCACTACATATTGAAGGTATTTGTACTTTCCACTTGATAACTAGTATTCCCAAACCATTGTCTCCCACTCTGACCATTCGTGACTTGTGTTATGAATCGTCAACGTTTACCACACTTAGTGACATTATTTGGTCATGGTCAGTGACATATGCCTACTTTGGTTAGTCATCGTGCATGGTATCCACACCGTGCCACAACGTATTGAAGGTCCGTGTGCTTGCTAGTTAATGCCTGGTGTTCCCAAACCATTGTCCCCCCCTGTGACAATTTGTGACTCCTATTATGAGTTGTCAACGTTGACCACACACAGCGGATTTCTTTGGTCAAAGGCAGTACATATGCCTAGTTTGGTCGGTCATTGTGCATGGTAGCCACACCGTGCTTATACTGTTTGAAGGTCTATGTACTTGCTACTTGAGAACTGATATTCTTAGACCGTTGTTTCCCTCTCTGACCATTTGTGACTCGTGTTATGGTTGGTGAATGTTGACCACCCATATTGAAATTCTTTGGTCATGGTCAGTGACATATGCCTACTTTGGTTGTTTGGTGTGCATAGTAGCCACACCGCGCCACTACGTATTGAAGCTCTGTGTCCTTTCTAGTCAATACATAGGGTTCCCAAACCATTTTCTATCCCTCTAACCGTTTGTGACTCGTGGTATGAGTTGTCAATGTTGACCACACATAGTGGACTTCTTCGGCCAAAGTCAATGACATATGCATCCTTTGGTTGGTCACTGTGCACGCTAGCCACACCGTGCCACTACTTGTTGAAAATCTTTGTACTTGCTAGTTGATAACTAGTGTTCTCAACCCATGGTTTCCCCCACTGACCATTTGTGACTCGTGTTATGAGTTTTCAATGTTGACCACACACTGGAAATCCGTTTCCTCATGGTTAGTAACATATGCCTACTTTTGTTTGTCACTTTACATGGTTACCACGCCGTGTCACTACATATTCAATGTATTTGTGCTTTTTAGTTAGTAGATTGTGTTCCCAAACCATTGTTACCCTCCTTTGACCATATGTGACTCGTGTTGTGAATTGTCAACGTTAACCACATGAAGTGAAGTTCGTTGGTCATTGTCAGTGACAGATGCATCCTTTGGTTGGTCACTGTGCATGGTAGCCACCATATGCCACTACATATTGGAGGTACCTATACTTGCTACTCAATAACTAGTATTCACAAACCATTGTCTTCCACTCTGACCATTTGTGACTCGTGTTATCAGCTGTCAACGTTTACCACACTTAGTGACATTTTTTGGTCATGGTCAGAAACATATGCCTACTTTGGTTGGTCATCGTGCATGGTATCCACACCGTGCCAAAACGTTTTGAAGCTCCTCGTGCTTGCTATTTGATACTTGGTGTTCCCAAAACCATCGTTTCCCCATCTGACCATTTGTGACTTGTATTATGAGTTGCCAACTTTGACCACACACGGTGGATGTCTTTGGTCAAAGGCAGTACATATGTTTACTTTGGTCGGTCATTGTGGACGTTAGCGACACCGTGCTTCTACTGAATGAATATTGTTGTACTTGCTAGTTGAGAACTGATATTCCCATATCATTGTTTCCTCCCCTGGCCGTTTGTGACTCGTGTTATGGTTGGTCAACGTTGACCAACCATAATGAAATTGTCTGGTCATGGTCAGATACATATGCCTAGTTTGGTTGTTTGGTGTGCATATAAGCCACACCGTGCCACTACGTATTGAAGATCCTTGTCCTTTATAGTCGATACATGGGGTTCTCAAACCATTGTCTCTCCCTCTGACCATTTGTGACTCGTGTTATGAGTTGTCAATGTTGACCACACATAGTGGACTTCTTCGGTCATAGTCAGTGACATATGCATCCTTTGGTTGATCACTGTGCACGATAGCCACACCGTGCCACTACTTGTTGAAAACCTTTCTACTTGCTAGTCGATAACTAGTGTTCCCAACCCATGGCTTCCCCCACTCACCATTTGTGACTCGTGTTATGAGTTTTCATCATTGGCAGCGCACTAGGAAATTCGTTTGGTCATGGTTAGGGACACAAGCCTACTTTGGTTTGTCCCTGTACATAGTTACCACGCCGTGTCACTACGTATTGAATATCTTTGTGCTTTCTAGTTGATAGCTAGTGTTTCCAACCCGCTGTTAGCCTCACTGAATATTTGTGACTTGTGCTCTGAGTTGTCAACATTGACCACATGAAGTGAAATTATTTCGTCATAGTCAGTGATATATGCATACTTTGGTTGGTCACTGTGCATTGTAGCCACACTGTGCAACTACATATTGAGGGTATTTGTACTTGCTAGTCGATAACTAGTATTTAGAAGCCATTATCTTCCACTCTCACCATTTGTGACTCGTGTTATGAGCTGTCAAAGTTTACCACACATGTTGACATTCTTTCGTTATGATCACTGACATATGCATACCTTGGTTGGTCATCATGCATGGTATCCACACCGTGCCACAACGCCTTGAAGGTCATTGTGCTTGCTAGTTGATACCTGGTGTTCCCAAACAATTTCTTCCCGCTCTAACCATTTGTGACTCGTGTTATGAGTTGTCAAAATTGGCCACACACAGCTGATTTCTTTGATCAAAGGCATTACATATGCCTACTTTGGTCAGTCATTGTTCATGGTAGCCACACCATGCTACTACTGATTGAAGGTCGTTGTACTTGCTAGTTGAGAACTGATATTCCAGGACCATTGTTTCCCCCTCTGACCGTTTGTGACTGTGTTATGGCTGGTGAAAGTTGACCACCCATATTGAAATTCTTTGCTCATGGTCAATGACATTTGCCTAGTTTGGTTGTTTGGTGTGTATAGTAGCCACGCCGTGCCACTACGTATTGAAGTCATTTGTCCTTTCTAGTATATGCAGAGGGTTCGCAAACCATTGTCTCTCCGTCTGACCAGCTATGACTCGTGTTCTATGTTGTCAATGTTGACCACACATACTGAATTTCTTCGGTCAAAGTCAGTGACGTATTCATCCTTAGGTTGGTCACTGTGCACGCTAGCCAAACCTTGCCACTACTTGTTGAAGTTCTTCATACATTCTAGTTGACAACTAGTGTTCCCAACCCATTATTTACCCCTCTGACCATTTGTGACTCGTGTCATGAGTTTTCAATATTGACCACACACTGTAGAATTCGTTTTGTCATGGTTAGTGAATATGCCTACTTTGGTCTGTCACTGCACATGGTTACCATGCCAAACCACTACATATTCAACGTATGTGTGCTTTCTAGTTAATAGCCAGTGCTTCCAAACCATTGTTAGTCCCATTTGACTATCTATGACTCGTGTTTTGAGTTGTCAACGCTGACCACATGAAGTGAAATTTGTTGGTCATCGTCAGTGAAACATGCATACTTTGATTGGTCACTGTGCATGGTAGGCACGCAGTGCCACTACATATTGAAGGTTTTTGTACTTGCTACTCCATAACTAGTATTCACAAACCATTGTCTTCCACTCTGCCCATTTGTGACTAGTGTTATGACCTGTCAAAGTTTACCACACTTAGTGACATTATTTGGTCATGGTCAGTGACATATGCCCACGTTGGTTGTTCATGGTGCATGGTATCCACACCGTGCCACAACTTATTGAAGGTCCTTGTGCTTGCCAGTTGATACCTGGTGTTCCGAAACCATTGTCTCCCCCTGTGACTATTTGTGACTCCTATTATGAGTTGTGAACGCTGACCACACACAGCGGATTTCTTTGGTCAAAGGTAGTACATATGCCTGTTTTGGTCGGTCATTGTGCATGGTAGCCACACCGTGCTTATAGTGATTGAAGGTTGCTGAACATGCTAATTGAGAACTGATATTCAAAGACCATTGTTTCCCCCCTCTGACAGTTTGAAACTCATGTTTTGGTTGGTGAAGGTTGACCACCCATGTTGAAATTCTTTCATCATGGTCGCTGACATATGCCTGGTTTGGTTGTTTGGTGTGCATAGTAGCCACACCATGCCACTACGTATTGAAGTTCTTTGTCCTTTCTAGTTGATACATAGGGTTCCAAAACCATTGTCTCTCCCTCTGACCATTTGTGACTCGGGTTATGAGTTGTCAATATTTACCACACTTAGTGACATTATTTGGCCATGGTGAGTGACATATGCCTACTTTGGTTGGTCATCGTGTATGGTATCCACACCGTGCCACAACTTATTGAAGGTCATTGTGCTTGCTAGTTGATACCTGGTGTTCCCAAACCATTGTCTGCCCCCTCTAACCATTTGTGACTCCTATTATGAGTTGTCAACGTTGACCACACGCAGCGGATTTCTTTGGTGAAAAGCAGTACATATGCCTGCTTTGGTCGGTCGTTGTGCATGGTAGCCACACCGTGCTTATAGTGATTGAAGGTCACTGTACTTGATAGTTGAGAGCTGATATTCCGAGACCATTGTTTCCCCTTCTGACCGTTTGTTACATTTGTTATGGTTTGTGAACGTTGACCACCCATATTGAAATTCTATGGTCATGGTCAGTGACATATACCTAGTTTGGTTGTTTGGTGTGCATAGTAGCCACACCGTGCCACTACGCATTGAAGTTCTTTGTCGTTTTTAGTCAATACATAGGGTTCCCAAGCCGTTGTCTCTCCAGCTGACCATTTGTGACTCGTGTTATGAGTTTTCAATGTTGACCACACATTGTGGAGTTTTTGGTCATAGTCAGTGATGTATGCATCCTTTAGTTGGTCACTGTGTACGCTAGCCATACCATGGCACTGCTTGTTTAAGGTCTTTGTACTAGGTAGTTGATAACTAGTGTTCGTAACCCATTGTTTCGCCCTCTGACCATTTGTGTCTCGTGTTATACATTTTCAACGTTGACCACACACTGTGAAATTCTTTTGGTCATGGTTAGTGACATATGCCTCTTTTGGTTTGTCACTATACATGGTTACCACGCCGTGTCACTACCTATCGAAGGTCTCTGTCCTTTCTAGTTGGTAGTTGGTGTTCCCAAACCATTGTTACCCCCTCTGAATATCTGTGACTCGTGTTGTGAGTTGTCAACATGGACCACATAAAGTAAAATCATTTGGTCATGGTCAGTGACATATGCATACATTGGTTGGTCAATGTGCACTGTAGCCACACCGTGCCACTGTATATTGAAGGTATTTGTACTTGCTAGTTGATAACTGGTATTTAGAAACCATTATCTTCCACTCTGACCATTTGTGACTCGTATTATTAGTTGTCAAAGTTTACCACACATGGTGACATTCTTTGGTCATGGTCAGTGACATATGGTTGGTCATTGTGCATGGTATCCACACTGTGCCGCAACGTACTGAACGTCATTGTGCTTGCTAGTTGATACCTAGTGTTCCCAAACAATTGTTTCCCCCTCTGACTATTTGTGACTCGTATGATCAGTTGCCAAAGTTGACTGTACACAGCGGATTTCCTTGGTCAAAGGCTGTACATATGTCTACTTTGGTTGGTCATTGTGCATGGTAGCCTCACCGTGCTACTACTGATTGAAGGTCGTTGTACTTGCTAGCTGAGAAGTAATATTCCCGGACCATTGTTTCCCCCTCTGACCGTTTGTGACTCGTGTTATGGTTGGTGAACGTTGACCACCCATATTGAAATGATTTGGTCATGGTCAGTGACATATGCCTCGTTTGGTTGTTTGGTGTGCATAGTACCCACACCATGCCACTACGTATGGACGTTATTTGTCCTTTCTAGTCCATGCATAGGGTTCCCAAACCATTGTCCTTCCCTCAGACAATTCGTGACTCGTGTTATGAGCTGTCAATGTTCCCCACACATAGTGGACTTCTTCCGTCATAGTCAGTGACATATTCATCCTTTGGTTGGACACTGTGCAGGCTAGCAACAGTGTGCCACTACTTGTTGAAGTTCTTCATACTTGCTAGTCGATAACTAGTGTTCCCAACACATTGTTTTCCCCTCAGACCATTTGTGACTCACGTGATGAGTTTTCAACGTTGACCACACAGCATGAAATTTGTTGGTCATTGTTAGTGACATGTGCCTAGTTTGGTTTGTCACTGTACGTGGTTACCACACCGCGTCACTACGTAATAAAGGTATTTGTGCTTTCTAATTAATAGTTGGTGTTCCCAAATCATTGTTACTCCACTCTCACTATCAGTGACTCGTGTTGTGAGTTGTCAACGCTGACCACATTAGCATGAATTCGTTAGTCATGGTCATTGACATATGCGTAGTTTGGTTGGTCACTGTGCATGGTAGCCACGCTTTGTCACTACATATTGAAGGTAGTTGTCCTTGCTAGTGGATAACTAGTATTAAAAAACCATTACCTTCCACCCTGACCATTTCGGACTCGTGTTATGAGTTGTTAAAGTTTACCACACTTAATGACATTATTTGGTCATGGTCAATGACATATGCCTTTTTTGGTTGGTCATCGTGCATGGTATCCACACAGCGCCACAACGTTTTGAAGGTCATTGTGCTTGCTAGTTGATACCTCATTTTCCCAAACCATTGTCTCCCCATCTCACCATTTGTAACTCCTATTATGAGTTGTCAACGTTGACCACACACAGCGGATTTCTTTGGTCAAAGGCAGTACATATGCCTATTTTGGTCGGTCATTGTGCATGGTAGCCACACCGTGCTTATACTGATTGAAGGTCACTGTACATGCTAGTTGAGAACTGATATTCCGAGACCATTGTTTCCCCTTTTGACTGTTTGTGACATGTGTTATGGTTGGTGAACGTTGACCACCCATATTTAAATTCTCTGGTCATGGTCAGTGACACATGCCTAGTTTGGTTGTTTGGTGTGCATAGTAGCCACACCGTGCTACTACGTATTGAAGTTCTTTGTCGTTTCTAGTAGATACACAGGGTTCCCAGCCCGTTGTCTCTCCATCTGACCATTTGTGACTCTTGTTATGAGTTGTCAATGTTGATGACACATAGTGGACTTCTTCGGTCATAGTCAGTGACGTATGCATCCTTTGGTTGGTCACTGTGTATGCTAGCCATACCGTGCCACTTCTTGTTTAAGGTCTTTGTACTTGCTAGTTGATAAAGAGTGTTCCCAACCCATTGTTTCCCCCTCTGACCATTTGTGACTCGTGTTATGCGTTTTCAACGTTGACCACACACTGTGAAATTCTTTTGGTCATGGCTAGTGACATATGCATACTATGGTTTGTCACTGTACATGGTTACCACGCCGTGTCACTACCTATCGAAGGTCTTTGTGGTTTCTAGTTGATAGCTAGTGTCTCCAAACCATTGCTACCCCCTCTATATATCTGTGACTCGTGTTGTGAGTTGTCAACATTGACCACATGAAGTGAATTGATTTGGTCATGGTCAGTGACATATGCAAACATTGGTTGTTCACTGTGCATTGTAGCCACACTGTGCCACCGCATCGTGAAGGTATTCATACTTGCTAGTCGATAACTAGTATTTAGAAACCATTATCTTGCACTGTGACCATTTGTGACTCGTGTTATGAGTTGTCATATTTTACCACACATGGTGACATTATTTGGTCATGGTCAGTGACATATGGTTGGTCATTCTGCATGGTATCCACATCGTGCCACAACGTACTGAATGTCATTGTGCTTGCTAGTTGATACCTGGTGTTCCCAAACAATTGTTTCCTCCTCTGACTATTTGTTACTTGTATTATGAGTTGCCAACGTTGACCATACACAGCGGATTTCTTTGGTCAGAGACAGTATATATGCCTACTTTGGTTGGTCATTGTGGATGGTAGCCACACCGTGCTACTACTGATTGAAGGTCGTTGTACTTGCTAGTTGAGAAGTGATCTTCCCGGACCATTGTCTCCCCCTATGACCGTTTGTGACTCGTGTTATGGTTGGTGAACGTTGACCACCCATTTTGAAATACTTTGGTCATTGTCAATGACATATGCCTAGTTTGGTTATTTGGTGGGCATAGTAGCCACACAGTGCCACTACGTATTGAAGTGATTTCTAGTCCATGCATAGGGTTCCCAAACCATTTTCTCTCCCTCTGACCATTTGTGACTCGTGTTATGAGTTGTCAATATTGACCACACATAGTGGACATCTTCCGTCATAATGAATGACTACACATAGTGCACCAGGTATCAATTAGCAAGCACAAGGACCTTCAATAAATTGTGACACGGTGTGCATACCATGCACGATGACCGACCAAAGTAGGCATATGTCCCTGACCATGACCATGACTAAGTGTGGTAAACTTTGACAACTCATAACGCGAGTCACAAATGGTCATGGTGGAAGATAATGGTTTGTGAATACTAGTTATCAGCTAGCAAGTACAAATACCTTCAATATGTAGTGGTACTGCGTGGCTACCATGCACATTGACCAACCAAATCATGCATATGTCACTGACCAGGACAAACGAATTTCACTTCATGTGATCAGCGTTGAAAACTCACGACACGAGTCATGGATAGTCAAAGGGGGGTAACATTGGTTTGGGAACACTAGCTATCAACTAGAAAGCACAAAGACCTTCAATACGTACATACACGGCATGGTAACCACGTACAGTGACAAACCAAACTAGGCATATGTCACTAACCATGACGATAGTATTTCAATATGGGTGGTCAACGTTCACAACCCATAACATGAGTCACAGATGGTCAGGGGGGGGGGGGAACATGGTTTCAAAACACTATGTATCTTCTAGCAAGTACAACAAGAAATTATATGTATTGGCACGGTGTGGCTAGCAGGCACAATGACCTACCTAAGTAGGAATGCATCACTGCTCATGAGCAAAGAAGTTTAGTGTGTGTGGTCAACGCTCACAACTCATAATACAAGTCAATAGTGGGCAGAGGGAGAAACAATGGGTTGGGAATACTCGTTATTGACTGGAAAGTACAAATACCTTTGATAAGTGGTGGCACAGTGTGGCTACCATGCACAATGACCAACCAAAGCATGCTTGTGTCACTGAATATCATGAAAAGAGTTTCACTGTGTGTAGTCAACTTTCATTCTCACGGCTGGTCAATCGGAGCAATCGCTGAGAGGATATTCAAGCTCGAAGTTGTATTATTTGAAATCTCGTCTGCGTCATTTTTTTATGATTGAACTAACTTTGTTATCATTCATACTTTTGAAAACTACCATCTAATCTTACACCCCCTTGTTTTATGCCCTTTACCCATGGGAACCCTTGTCATGTCATTTGGACATCATACGAACACCAAGTGAATTGGGTTAGTGCTTGTAGAGTTAGATTCTGGAGCGGTAGGTCCTGGGTTGGAATCCTCATACGGGCAATATGGAATAGGCTCGCAACCTGGGGGGATGGCGGCCGTGTTGTGATGCCTCAACTCTACCTTTGAGCCTAAGCCGTGGGGGGGGGGGGGGG
>SZWC01007057.1:23024-40268 GCA_023375785.1 Penium margaritaceum
AAGAGCATGCTACGCACCATGCCGAGGATGGTCTGATTCATCCGTTCGGCAACACCATTGCTCTGCGGCGTATAAGGCGTTGTGGGCTGGTGGTTGATCCCATGTTGCCGCAACCAGCCCTTGCATGCCTTGTACTCTCCGCCGTTGTCGCTCCGCATCCCTTTGACTCTCTTTCCGGTCTGCCGCTCCACCATGGCGACAAACTCCTGCAACTTTTCCCTGACCTCTCCCTTTGTTTTGAGGAAGAAGATCCACACCTTGCGGCTGTGGTCGTCTATGAAGGTCAGAAAATACTTGCTACCACTGTTTGATGCCGTGCGAAAGGGTCCGCACACGTCGGTGTGAATCAGGTCAATGGCTGATTCTGCGCGGCGACCATTGCGCTCAAAGCGAGTTTGCTTGGTCTTGCCTTGGAGGCAAGGTTCACACAGGCTGCCGCACTCAACCGCATCCTTCTTGCAACCATCCATGCCACGGACCAGCTGTTGTTGCCGAATGACTTGGAGGGTGCTGTTTGCAACGTGCCCAAAGCGTCTGTGCCACAGATCAGTGTCTTCGTCCTTTGCTGCAGAGGATGCTTTTTCAGTTCCTGTTGGTGTGCTCTCCTGTGTTGGTGCCGAGACCACTGCCTCCGCTGCACCCGCATGACCCTCGTCTTCCGAGGTCTTTGCTGCCACTGTCTGCAATACGTAGAGTTCGTCAACCCGTGGAACCTGTGCCACGAGATCTTTGTTGGCATAGAGGACCTTGATGTCCTCGTTCCTGGCGATGACCGCCTTCTTCTGTGTGAACACCGCTGTCATGTCGTTGTCCGTTATCTTTGACACGGACAGAAGGTTTGCCGCAAAGGAGGGCATGTAGACCACGTCACGTAGCCGTAGATCCTTCTCTACACCATTAAGGTTGATGCTCACCAGCTTGTCTCCCACGCCCTTTGCGTTGACGACACTGCCGTTTGCACATCTGAACCGCCGATCGGTGGGGCCGATGGAGACAAATCCAGCCTGGTCGTTGCTGGAGTGATGATCGGTGCCGGAGTCGAGCCCAAAAGCTCCTGGCCTGAGCAGCGCCGCTCCTNCGACCTGCACTCTCTTGCCCAGTGCCCAGGTTTGCCGCTGTTGCGGCAGTTACCCTGTCGCTTGGGAGCCTTGCCGCCATTGTTGCCTCCGCCGCCACCGCTTCCGCTGCCGCCTTTCTGACCAAAGGCTGACCCTTTGCTCCCGCGGCCACCGTAGCGTGCGGCATAGGCTGAGAAGTTAGCCTCACTTCCGCTGCGGCGCATGGCCTCGTTTTGCACGTACTCGGACACTGCCGTGTACGTCAGGTCGTCCTCCTTCCAGCCGCCCACGACGGTGATCATTGGACTCCAGCTCTTCGGTAGCGCCATGAGGAGGATCATGGCTTGCATGTTCTCGTCAAGGTCCCAGTTCGGAAGCCAGCGTGTACCCAGCAATGATGGGAACATACTTCTTGGCTATCGCGTTACTGAGGAATGACATTATAACATCATTTCAATCCATCCAAGCCTCATGCTCAGATGTGCCTTCCACGGGAACCTGCTCCTCTCCCTTCAGTAGCTTGATGAAGCCGCGCACTTTCATCGCCAGCTCAAACTGCCATCTCCAAAGGGGGAAGTCAATCCCCTCAAAAATGGGGATTCCTCCCAGGGGTCGAAGACCTTGCGGCAGTGACATAGCACTCACATTTGCTCCAGTGGTCTGCCCTGTGGTAGCCACTGTTGAGCTTGAGGACTGCACTGCGGCAGCCCCCACTCCTCCCGATGGGTCAACCATTTTTGTTGCCTTTGTCTGCTTCCCACGTCTCTGCTGCGTTGAGGCCAATGTAGGCTGATGTTAGCTGATGTCTGCTACCGGTTTTAGGATGCAGATCCGTTGCTTACCCCTCCAGCCGATGTTCACTTGCAGACAGAGAATAAATCTACACCAACACACCAAGGGTCTTGCCACCAAGGGCAGAGCTTGTCCTGGTCGGGACACAAGGGTCGTGCCTCCAAGGGCAGAGCTTGTCCTTAGTCCCTGTGTGCTAAGTGCAGACCAAGCCGTTGGATCTGATGAAGCTGATGGAGCTGATGGAGTTGATGGAGCCGGCGTGTGCACCTGGAGAGAGCGTACCAGAGTTGAGCGAAGCGTGCCTTACAACTGGTCAGTGTGGGCCCATAACCCTTTGTCAACCGGCCTGAGGCAAACGGACTAGAAAACAGGGCCGACACAATAGCACCTGCCGTCCGCTCCTAGCATGTCAGCTAGGAGAAGATATCACCCTCAGGATCACGGCTCCACACTGAGCAGTTCCTAGGCAATCACTTGCTAGCAACCGTGTCCACTTAACACTTGGTCACTTTCGCGCGAGGTGCTAGTCAAAGACTAACTCCCGGGGCTTAGACCAACCAGTGTCTTCTTTATACTGTTCCTTAGTTGGACAACTCTGTGAGGAGCATCTAAGGCCAGATTGTGTAATTAGAATGAGGAATGAGCCTGGTACATATAGTCCTAGGCCTGGCTTCTAAGGTGTGTGGGTAGTGACACTTTTGGGGTGGTCACTCCACAGCACCTCACCAGTCCGCCAATTGGCGCATCCACTGACCGCCAAGTGGCGCACTCTCCTCATGCATGGAGAAATGTCTAAGAAACTTCCCCAGTGCTAGAAGGTAAAAAAACCTCCTGCGCACATCAAGGCTCGATCGCAGGACCTGTTGTCCCTAAGTCCAACATGCTATCCGTTGCGCTACACTTCTGGTGTCTCGCTTGGACTTGCACCACGAACAAGGTTTGGGGGACTTACTCCAAAGAGCAGTGCATGCCCAACCTGTCCGTCAACCCATAGCAGTGGCCATGGGGCATATAAGAACAACAAGTACAAATACCTTCAATATGTAGTGGCACAGTGTGGCTACAATGCACTGTAACCAACCAAAGTACGCATGTGTCACTGACCATGACCAAAGATTTCACTTCATGTGGTCAATGTTGACAACTCCCAACACAAGTCACAGATATTCAAAGGGGGTAAGAATGGTCTGGGAACACTAGCAATCAACTAGAAAGCAGAGAGACCTTTGATGCGTAGTGACACGACATGGTAACCATGTACAGTGACAAACCAAAGTAGGCATATGTAACTAACCATGACCAAAAGAATTGCACATTGTGTGGTCTACGTTGAGAACGCATAACACAAGTCACAAGTGGACAGAGGGGGGAAACAATGGGTTGAGAACACTTGTTCTTAACTAGCAAGGACAAAGACCTTCAGCAAGCAGTGGCACGGTATGGCTAGCATACACATTGACCGACCAAAAGATGCATACGTCACTGACTATGACCGAAGAAGTCCACTATGTGTGGTCAACATTGTCAACTCATAACACGAGTCACAAATGGTCGGAGGGAGAGACAATGGTTCAGGAACCCTATGTACTGACTAGAAAGGACAAAGAACTTCAATACGTAGTGGCACGGTCAGGCTACTATGCACACCAAACAACCAAACTAGGCATATGTCACTGACCATGACAAGAGAATTTCAATATGGGTGGTCAACATTCACCAACCATAACACATGTCACAAACGGTCAGAAGGGGAAACGATGGTCTGGGAATATCAGTTCTCATCTAGCAAGTACAATGACATTCAGTCAGTATAACCACGATGTGGCTACCATGCACAATGACCGACCAAAGTATGCATATGTGTTGCCTTTGACGAAAGAAATCCGCTGTGTGTGGTCAACGTTGACAACTCATAATAGGAGTCACAAATTGTCAGAGGGGGAGACAATGGGTTGGGAACACCAGGTATCAACTAGCAAGCACAAGGACTTTCAATACGTTGTGGCACGGTGTGGATACCATGCACCATGACCAACCAAAGTAGGCATATGTCACTGACAATGACCAAATAATGTCAGGAAGTGTGGTAAACTCTTAAAACTCATAACACGAGTCACACATATTCAGGGTGGAAGATAATGCTTTGTGAATACTAGTTATCCAGTAGTAAGTAGAAATACTTTCAGTATGTAATGGCATGGCGTGGCTACCATGCAATGTGACCAACCAAAGTATGCATATGTCACTGACCATGACCAACGAATTTCACTTCATATGGTCAGCGTTAGCAACTCACAACACGAGTCACTGATAGATAGAGTGGGGTAACAATGGTTTAGGAACACCAACTATTAACTAGAAAGCACAAATACCTTTATTATGTAGTGACACGGCGTGGTAACCACGTATAGTAACAAACCAAACTAGGCATACGTCACTAACCATGACCAACGAATTTCACAGTGTGTTGTCAACATTGAAAACTCATCACACGAGTCACAAATGGTCAGAGGGGGAAACAATGGGTTGAAAATACTAGTTATCAACTAGCAAGTATGAAGAACTTCAACAAGTAGTGGCACAGTGTGGCTAACGTGCACAGTGACCAACCAAATGATGAATACGTCACTGACTATGATGGAAGAAGTCCAATATGTGTGGTCAACATTGACAACTCATAACACGTGTCACGAATGATCAGAGGGAGAGACAATGAATTGGGAACCCTAAGCATGGACTAGAAAGAACAGATAACTTCAATACGTAGTGGTACGGTGTCCCTACTATGCACACCAAACAACCAAACTAGGCATATGACACTGACCATGACCAAAGGGTTTCAATATGGGTGGTTAACGTTCACCAACCATAACAAGAGTCACAAACGGTCAGAGGGGGAAACAATGGTTTGGGATTACTAGATACCAACTACCAAGTATAACGACCTTCATTTAGTAGTAGCACAGTGTGGCTACAATGCACAATGACCGACCAAAGTAGGCATATGTACTGCCTTTGACCAAAGAAATCCGCTGTGTATGGTCATCATTGGCAACACATAATACGAGTCACACATTGTCAGAGGGGGAAAATTTTGTTTGGGAACACCAGGTATCAACTAGCAAGCACAATGACCTTCAGTACATTGTGGCACGGTGTGGCTACCATGCAAGATGACCAACTATATGTCACTGACCATGACCAAAAGCTTTCACCATGTGTGGTAAACTTTGACAACTCATAACACGAGTACCAAGTTGTCCGAGTGGAAGAGAAAACTATTTATCGACTAGCAAATACAAATACCTTCAATATGCAGTGGCACAGTGTGGCTACAATGCACATTGACCAACCCAAGTTTGCATATGTCACTGACCATCACCAAATAACTTCACTTCATGTAGTCAATGTTGACAGCTCACAACACGAGTCAGAGATAGTTAGAGGGGGGCTATCAATGGTTCGGGACCAATAGGTGACAACTGGAAAGCACAGAGGCCTTCGATACGTAATGACACGGCGTGGTAACCATGTACAATGACAAACCAAAGTAGGCATACATCACAAACCATGACCACATGGATTTCACAGTGTGTGGTTAACGTTGAGAACTCATAACACAGGTCACAAATGGTCTGTGGGGGAAACCATGGGTTGGGAACACTAGTTATCAACTAGCAAGTAGAAAGCTTTTCAACAAGTAGTGACACGATGTAGCTAGCGTGCACAGTGACCAACCAAAGGATGAACACGTCACGGACTATGACCGAAGAAGTCCACTATGTATGGTCAACATTGACAACTCATAACACGAGTCACGAATGGTCACAGGGATAGACAATGGTTTGGAAACCCTATGTATCAAGTAGAAAGGACAAAGAACTTCAATACGTAGTGGCACGTTGTGGCTACTGTGCACACAAAACAACCGAACTAGGCATATGTCACTGACCACGACTAGAGAATTTCAATATGGGTGGTCAACATTCACCTACCATAACACATGTCACAAGTGGTCAGAGGGGGAAACAATGGTCTATGAATGTCACTTCTCAACTAGCAAGTAGAGCGACCTTCAATTAGTATAAGCACGGTGTGGCTACCATGCACAATGACCGACCAAAGTAGGCATATGTACTGCCTTTGACCAAAGAAATCCGTTGTGTGTGGTCATCGTTGACAACTCATAATAGGAGTCACAAATGGTCAGAGGGAGAGACAATGGTTTGGGAACACCAGGTATCAACTAGCAAGCACAAGGACCTTCAATAAGTTTTGGCACGGTGTGGATACCATGCACGATGACAAACCAAAGCAAGCATATGTCACTGACCATGACCAAAAAATGTCAGTAAGTGCGGTGAACTTTGACAACTCATAACACGAGTCACGAATGGTCAGAGGGAGAGACAATGGTTTGGGAACCCTATGCATGGACTAGAAAGGACAGATAACTTCAATACGTAGTGGCACGGTGTGGCTACTATGCACACCAAACAACCAAACTAGGCATATGTCACTGACCATGACCAAAGAATTTCAATATGGGTGGTCAATGTTCACCAACCATAACACTAGTCATAAATGGTCAGAGGGGCAAAAAATGGTCCAGGAATATCAGTTCTCAACTAGCAAGTACAACGACCTTCCGGCAGTAGTAGCACGGTGTGGCTACCATGGACAATGACCGACCAAAGTAGGCATATGTACTGCCTTTGACCAAAGAAATCCGTTGTGTATTGTCAACATTGGCAACTCATAATACAAGTCACAAATAGCCAGAGGGAGAAACAATCAACAAGCAAGCACAACTACCTTCAGTACGTTGTGGCACGGTGTGGATACCATGCACGATGACCGACCATATGTCACTGACCATGACCAAAGAATGTCACCAAGTGTGGTAAACTTTGACAACTCATAACACGAGTCATAAATGTTCAGAGTGGAAGATAGTGATTTCTAGATACTTGTTATTGACTAGCAAGTACAAATACCTTCAATATGCAGTGGCACAACGTGGCTACAATGCAAAAGTGACCAACCAAAGTATGCATATGTTACTAACCATGATCAAAGAAGTCGACTTCATGTGGTAAATGTAGACAACTCACAACACGAGTCACAGATAGTCAGAGGGGGCTAGCAATGGTTCGGGAACACTAGCTGTCAAGAAGAAAGCACAAAGACCTTCGATACGTAATGATACGGCATGGTAACCATGTACAGTGACAAACCAAAGTAGGCATATGTCACGAACCATGACCAAACGGATATCACAGTATGAGGTTAACGTTGAAAAATCATAACAAAGGTCACAAAGGGTCAATGGGAGAAACCATGGGTTGGGATTACTAGCTATCAACTAGCAAGTAGAAAGATTTTCAACAAGTAGTGACACGTTGTGGCTAGCGTGCAGAGTGACCAACCAAATGATGCACACGTCAGTGACTATGACGGAAGAAGTCCACTGTGTATGGTCAACATTGACAACTCATAGCACGAGTCACAAATGGTCAGAGGGAGAAACAATGGGTTGGGAACCCTATGTATTGACTAGAAAGGACAAAGAACTTCAATACGTAGTGGCATGATGTGGCTACTATGCACACCAAACAACCAAACTAGGCATATGTCATTGACCATGACCATCGAATTTCAATATGGGTGGTCAACGTTCACCAACCATAACACATGTCAAAAACGGTCAGAGGGGGAAACAATGGTGTGTTAACATCAGTTCTCAACTAGCAAGTACAGCGACCTTCAATCGGTATAAGCACGGTGTGGCTACCAAGCACAATGACCGACCAAAAAAGGCATGTGTACTGCCTTTGACCAAAGAAATCCGCTGTGTGTGGTCAACATTGACAACTCATAATAGGAGTCACAAATGGTCAGAGTGGGAGACAATGGTTTGGGAACACCGCGTATCAACTAGCAAGCACAAGGACCTTCAATAACTTGTGGCACGGTGTGGATACCATGCACTGTGACCAACCATATGTCACTGATCATGACCAAAGAATGTCACCATGTGTGGTCTACATTGACAACTCATAACAGGAGTCACGAATGGTCAGAGGGAAAGACAATAGTTTGGGAACCCTATGCATGGACTAGAAAGCACAAATAACTTCAATACGTAGTGGCATGGTGTGGCTACTATGCACACCAACCAACCAAACTAGGCATATGTTACTGACCATGACCAAAGAATTTCAATATGGGTGGTCAACGTTCACCAACCATAACACGAGTCTCAAATGGTCAAAGAGGGAAACAATGGTCCGGGAATATCAGTTCTCAACGAGCAAGTACAAAGACCTTCAATCAGTAGTAGCACGGTGTGGCTACCGTGCACAATGACCGACCAAAGTAGGCATATGTACTGCCTCTGACCAAGGTAATCCGCTGTGTATGGTCAACGTTGGCAACTCATAATACGAGTCACAAATGGTTAGAGGGGGAAACAATTGTTTCTGAACACCAGGTATCTACTAGTAAGCACAATGACCTTCAGTACGTTGTGGCACGGTGTGGACACCATGCACGATGACCAACCATATGTCACTAACCATGACCACAGAATGTAACCATGTGTGGTAAACTTTGACAACTCATAACACAAGTCACAAATGGTCAGAGTGGAAGATAATGGTTTCTAAATACTAGGTATCAACTAGCAAGTACAAATACCTTCAATATACATGGAGCAATGTGGCTACAATAAACAGTGACCAACCAATGTATGCATATGTCACTCACGATGACCAAATAATTTCACTTCACGTGGTCAATGTTGACAACTCACAACACGAGTCACGGACAGTCAGCGGGAACTAACAATAGTTCGTTAACACTGCCTATCAACAAGAAAGCACAAAGACCTTCGATACATAATGACACGGTGTGTTAACCATGTACAGTGACAAACCAAAGTAGGCATACGTCACAAACCATGACCAAACGGATTTCACAGTGTGTGGTCAACGTTGAAAACTCATAACACGAGTCAGAAACTGTCAGTGGGGGAAACCATGGGTTGAGAACACTAGGTATCAACTAGCAAGTAGAAAGATTTTCAACAAGTAGTGGCACGGTGTGGCTAGCGTGCACAGTGACCAACCAAAGGATGCACGTCACTAAAAATGACCGAAGAAGTCCACTATGCATGGTCAACATTGACAGCTAATAACACAAGTCACGAATGGTCATAGGGGCAGTCAATGGTTTGGGAACCCTATGCATGGAGTAGAAAGGATAAACAACTTCAATACGTAGTGGCACGGTGTGGCTACTATGCACACAAAACAACGAACTAGGCACATGTCACTGAACATGACCACAGAATTTCAAGATGGGTGGTCAACGTTCACCAGCCATAACACAAGTCACAAACGGTCAGATGGGGAAACAATGGTCCGGGGATATCAGTTATGAAATTTCAAGTACAACAACCGTCTATCAGTAGTAGCACAGCGTGGCTACCATGCACAATGACCGACCAAAGTAGGCATATGTACTGCCTTTGAACAAAGAAATCCGTTGTGTATGGTCAACGTTGGCAACTCATAGTACGAGTCACAAATGGTCACAGGGGGAAATAATTGTTTGGGAACACCAGGTATCAACTAGCAAGCACAATGACCTTCAGTACGTTGTGGCACGGTTTGGATACCATGCACGATGACCAACCGTATGTCACTGACCATGACCAAATAATGTCTCCATGTGTGGTAAACTTTGACAACTCATAACACAAGTAACGAATGGTCAGAGGGAGAGACAATGGTTTTGGAACCATATGCATGGACTAGAAAGGAAAAACAACTTGAATATGTAGTGGCACGGTGTGGCTAGTATGCACACCAAACAACCAAATCAGGCATATGTCACTGACCATGACCAAAGAATTTCAATATGGGTGGGCAACTTTCACCAACCATAACACGAGTCATAAACCGTCAGAGAGGGAAACAATGTTCTGGGAATGTGAGTTCTCAACTAGCAAGTACAATGACCTTCAATCAGAAGTAGTACAATGTGTCAAGCATGCACAAGGACCGACCAAAGAAGGCATGTGTACTGCCTTTGACCAGAGAAATCGGCTATGTATGGTCAACGTTGGAAACTCATAATACGAGTCACAAATAGTTGGAGGGGGAAAACAATGTTTTGGGAACACCAGGTATCAACTAGCAAGCACAATGACCTTCAGTACGTTGTGGCACGGTGTGGATACCATGCACGATGACCAACCATATGTCACTAGCCATGACCAAATAATGTCGCCATGTGTGGTAAACTATGACATCTCATAACACAAGTCACAAATGGCCATAGTGGAAGATAATGGTTTCTACATACTAGTTATCCACTAGCAAGTACAAATACCTTCAATATGCAGTGGCACAGTGTGGCTACAATGCACACTGAGTAACCAATGTATGCATGTGTCACTTACCTTTACCAAATGGTTTCACTTCATATGGTCAATGTTGACAACTCACAACACGAGTAGCAGATAGTCAGCGAAGGCTAACAATGGTTCGTGAACACTAGCTGTCAAAAAGAAAGCACAAAGACATTCGATACGTAATGACACGGCGTGGTAACCATGTAAAGTGAAAAACCAAAGTAGGCATATGTCACAAACCATGACATAATGGATTTCATAGTGTGTGGTCAACATTGAAAACTCATAACACGAGTTACAAATGGTCAGTGGGAGAAACCATGGGTTGGGAACGCTAGTTATCAACTAGCAAGTAGAAAGATTTTCAACAAGTAGTGGCACGGTGTGGCTAGCGTGCACAGGGACCACCCAAAGGATGCACACGTCACTGAATATGACCGAAGAAGTCCACTATGTATGGTCAACATTGACAACTCATAACACGAGTCAAAATTGGTCAGAGGAAGAGACAATGGTTTGGGAACCCTATGTATCAACTAGAAAGGACAAAGATCTTCAATACGTAGTGGCACGGTGTGGCTACTATGAACACCAAACAACCAAACTAGGCATATGTCACCGGCCATGATGAAAGAATTTCAACATGGGTGGTCAACATTCACCAACCATAACACGAGTCACAAACGGTGAGAGGGGGAAATAATGGTTTGTGAATATCAGTTCTCAACTAGCAAGTACAGCGCCCTTCAATCAGTATAAGCTCGGTGTGGCTACCATGCGCAATGACCGACCAAAAGAAGGCATATGTACTACCTTTGACCAAAGAAACCTGCTGTGTGTGGTCAACCGGAGTGGTGCGAACTGGTTGCGGAGTGGTGCGAACAGGTTGCGGAGTGGTGCAAACTGGTTGCCCAGTGGTGCGAACTGGTTGTGAGTGGTGCAAACTGGCTGCAAAGTGGTGCGAACTGGATGCGGAGTGGTGCAAACTGGTTGCGGAGTTGTATGAACTGGTTGCAGAGTGGTGCGAACTGATTGCGGAGTGGTACGAACTGCTTATGGAGAGGTGCAAACTAGTTGCGGATTGGTACAAACTTGGTGCAGAGTGGTGCAAACTAGTTGCGGAGTGGTGCGAACTGGTCGCGGAGTGGTGCGAACTGGCTGCGGAGTGGTTTGAACTGGTTGCGGAGTGTTGCGAACTGGTTGCAGAGTTGTGGGAACTGGTTGCGGGGTGGTGAGAGCTGGTTGCGGGATGGTCAACCTGGTTGCGAAGCAGTGCAAGCTGGTTGCGGAGTGATGCGAACTGGTTGCTGAGTGGTGCGAACTGGTTGCGGATTGGTGCGACCAGGATGCGGAGTGGTGCGAACTGGTTGCAGAGTGGTGCGAAGTGGTTACGGAGTGGTGCGAACTGGTTGCGGAGTGGTGCAAACTGGTCGCGGAGTGGTGCAAACTGGTTGCGGAGTGGTGCAAACTGGTTGTGGAGTGGTGCGAACTGGTTGCGGAGTGGTGCAAACTGGTCGCGGAGTGGTGCAAACTGGTTGCGGAGTGGTGCAAACTGGTTGTGGAGTGGTGCGAACTGGTTGCGGAGTGGTGCGAGCTGGTTGCGAAGTGGTTCGAACTGGTTGCAGAGTGGTGCAAACTGGTCGCAAAGTGGTGCAAACTGGTTGCGGAGTGGTGCGAACTGGTTGCGGAGTGGTGCAAACTGGTTGCGGAGTGGTGCGAATTGGTTGCGGAGTGGTGCGAATTGCTTGTGGAGTGGTGCGAACTGGTTGCGGAGTGGTGGGAACTGGTTGCGGAGTGGTGTGAACTGGCTGCGGAGTGGTGTGAACTTGTTGCAGAGTGGTGTGATCTGGTTGCGGAGTGGTGCTAACTGGTCGAGGAGTGGTGCGAAGTGGTTGCGGAGTGGTGCGAAAGGGTTGCCAAGTGGTTCGAACTGGTTGAGGAGTGGTGTGAACTGGTTGCGGGGTGGCAAAAACTGGTCGAGGAGTGGTGCAAACTGGTTGCGGATTGGTGTGAACTGGTTGCAGATGGGGCGAACTGGTTGCGGAGTGGTGCGAACTGGTTCCGGAGTGGTACAAACTGGTTGCGGAGTGGAGTGATCTGGCTGTGGAGTGGTGCGAACTGGTTGGGATGTGGTACGTACTGGTTGCGGAGTGGTGCGAACGGGTTGCGGAGGAGTGCAAACTGGTTGCGGAGTGTTGTGAACTGGTTGTAGAGTGGTGCAAACAGGTTGCGGAGTGGTCCGAACTGGTTGCGGAGTGGTGCAAACTGGTTGCAGAGTGGTGCAAACTGATTGCGGAGTGGTACGAACTGCTTACGGAGTGGTGCAAACTAGTTGCGGATTGGTGCAAACTTGGTGCGGAGTGGTGCGAACTAGTTGCGGAGTGGTGCGAACTGGTCGCGGAGTGGTGCGAACTGGCTGCGGAGTGGTTTGAACTGGCTGCGGAGTGTTGCGAACTGGTTGCAGAGTTGTGGGAACTGGTTGCGGGGTGGTAAGAGCTGGTTGCGGGGTGGTCAACCTGGTTGCGGAGCAGTGCAAGCTGGTTGCGGAGTGATGCGAACTGGTTGCTGAGTGGTGCGAACTGGTTGCGGATTGGTGCGAACTGGATGCGGAGTGGTGCGAACTGGTTGCAGAGTGGTGCGAAGTGTTTACGGAGTGGTGCGAACTGGTTGCCGAATGGTGCGAACTGGCTGCGGAGTGGCGCGAGCTGGTTGCGAAGTGGTGCGAACTGGTTGCAGAGTGGTGCAAATTGGTCGCAAAGTGGTGCAAACTGGTTGCGGAGTGGTGCGAACTGCTTGCGGAGTGGTGCAAACTGGTTGCGGAGTGGTGCGAATTGGTTGCGGAGTGGTGCGAATTGCTTGTGGAGTGGTGCGAACTGGTTGCGAGTGGTGCGAACTGGTTGCGGAGTGGTGCGAACTGGCTGCGGAGTGGTGCGAACTGGTTGCGGAGTGGTGCAAACTGGTTGCGGAGTGGTGCGAATTGGTTGCGGAGTGGTGCGAATTGCTTGTGGAGTGGTGCGAACTGGTTGCGAGTGGTGCGAACTGGTTGCGGAGTGGTGCGAACTGGCTGCGGAGTGGTGTGAACTTGATGTAGAGTGGTGTGATCTGGTTGCGGAGTGGTGCTAACTGGTCGAGGAGTGGTGCGAAGTGGTTGCGGAGTGGTGTGAAAGGGTTGCCAAGTGGTTGGAACTGGTTGAGGAGTGGTGTGAACTGGTTGCGGGGTGGTGAAAACTGGTCGAGGAGTGGTGCAAACTGGTTGCGGATTGGTGTGAACTGGTTGCAGATGGGGCGAACTGGTTGCGGAGTGGTGCGAACTGGTTCCGGAGTGGTACAAACTGGTTGCGGAGTGGTGTGATCTGGCTGCGGAGTGGTGCGAACTGGTTGGGATGTGGTACGTACTGGTTGCGGAGTGGTGGGAACGGGTTGCGGGGGAGTGCGAACTGGTTGCGGAGTGGTGTGAACTGGTTGCAGAGTAGTGCAAACGGGTTGCGGAGTGGTGCGAACTGGTTGCGGAGTGGTGCAAACTGGTTGCGGAGTAGTGGGAACTGGTTGCGGAGAGGTGCGAACTGGTTGCGGAGTGGTGCAACCTGGTTGCGGAGTGGTTCGAACCGGTTGCAGAGTGGTGCGAACGGGTTGCGGAGTGGTGCAAACTGGTTCCGGACTGGTGCAAACTGGTTTCGGAGTGGTGCGAATTGGTTGTGGAGTGGTGCAAACTGGTTGCGGAGCTGTGAGAACTGGTTGCGGAGTGGTGCAAACTGGCTGCGGAGTGGTGCAAACTAGTTGCGGAGTGGTGCGAACTGGTCGCGGAGCGGTGCGAACTGGTTGCAGAGTGGTGCAAACGGGTTGCGGAGTGGTGCGAACTGGTTCCGGAGTGGTACAAACTGGTTGCGGAGTGGTGTGATCTGGCTGCGGAGTGGTGCGAACTGGTTGCGCACTGGTGCAACCTGGTTGCGGAGTGATGCGAACTGGTTGCGGAGGGGTGCAAACTGGTTGCGGAGTGGTGCAAACTGGCTGCGGAGTGGTGCAAACTAGTTGCGGAGTGGTGCGAACTGGTCGCGGAGCGGTGCGAACTGGTTGCAGAGTGGTGCAAACGGGTTGCGGAGTGGTGCGAACTGGTTCCGGAGTGGTACAAACTGGTTGCGGAGTGGTGTGATCTGGCTGCGGAGTGGTGCGAACTGGTTGCGCACTGGTGCAACCTGGTTGCGGAGTGATGCGAACTGGTTGCGGAGGGGTGCAAACTGGTTGCGGAGTGGTGCAAACTGGCTGCGGAGTGGTGCAAACTAGTTGCGGAGTGGTGCGAACTGGTCGCGGAGCGGTGCGAACTGGTTGCAGAGTGGTGCAAACGGGTTGCGGAGTGGTGCGAACTGGTTCCGGAGTGGTACAAACTGGTTGCGGAGTGGTGTGATCTGGCTGCGGAGTGGTGCGAACTGGTTGCGCACTGGTGCAACCTGGTTGCGGAGTGATGCGAACTGGTTGCGGAGGGGTGCAAACTGGTTGCGGAGTGGTGCAAACTGGCTGCGGAGTGGTGCAAACTAGTTGCGGAGTGGTGCGAACTGGTCGCGGAGCGGTGCGAACTGGTTGCAGAGTGGTGCAAACGGGTTGCGGAGTGGTGCGAACTGGTTCCGGAGTGGTACAAACTGGTTGCGGAGTGGTGTGATCTGGCTGCGGAGTGGTGCGAACTGGTTGCGCACTGGTGCAACCTGGTTGCGGAGTGATGCGAACTGGTTGCTGAGTGGTGCGAACTGGTTGCGGAGTTGTGCGAACTGGTTGCGAATTGGTGCAAACTGGCAGCTAAGTGGCACGAACTGGTTGCGGAGTGGTGCAAACCGGTTGCGGAGTGGTGCGAACTGGTTGTGGAGCGGTGCAAACTGGTTGCAGAGTGGTGCAAACTGGTTGCAGAGTGGTGCAAACTGGCTGCGGAGTGGTGCGAACTGGTTGAGGAGTGGTGTGAACGGGGTGCGGAGTGGTGCAAACTGGCTGTGGAGTGGTGTGAACTGGTTGCGGAGTGGTACGAACTGGTTGCCGGGCTGTGAGAACAGGTTGCGGAGTGGTGCAAACGGATTGCGGAGTGGTGCGACCTGGTTAGAGAGTAGTGCAAACTGGTTGCAGATTGGTGCAGACTGGATGCAAAATGGTGCGAACTAGTTGCGGAGTGGTGCGAACTGGTCGCGGAGTGGTGCGTACTGGCTGCAGAGTGGTGCAAACTGGTTGCAGAGTGTTGCGAACTGGTTGCAGATTGGTGCGAACTAGTTGCGGAGTGGTGCGAACTGGTTGCGCACTGGTGCAACCTGGTTGCGGAGTGATGCGAACTGGTTGCGGAGTGGTGCAAACTGGTTGCGGAGTGCTGCAAACTGGTTGCAGAGTGGTGCGAACTGGTTGCGGAGTGGTGCGAACGGGGTGCGGAGTGGTGCGAACTGGTTGTGGAGTGGTGTGAACTGGTTTCGGAGTTGTGCAAACTGGTTGCGTTTTGGTGCGAACGGGTTGCGGAGTGGTGCAAACTGGTTGCAGAGTGGTGCAAACTCGTTTCGGAGTGGTGCGAACTGGTTGCAGAGTGGTGCAAACTGGCTGCAAGATGGTGCAAACTGGCTGCGGAGTGGTGTGAACTGGTTGCGGAGTGATGCAAACTGGTTGCGGAGTGGTGCAATCTGGTTGCGGAGTGGTGCGAAATGGTTGCGGAGTGGTGCGAACTGGTTGCAGAGTGGTGCAAATCGGTTGCAGAGTGGTGCGAACTGGTTGCGGAGTGGTGCGAACTGGTTGTAATGTGGTGCGAACTGGTTGCGCAGTGGTGCAAACTGGTTGCGGAGTCGTGCGATCTGGTTGCGGATTGGTGCTAACTGGTTGAGGAGTGGTGCGAAGTGGTTGCGGAGTGGTGCGAACTGGTTGCGCAGTGGTGCAAACTGGTTGCGGAGTCGTGCGATCTGGTTGCGGATTGGTGCTAACTGGTTGAGGAGTGGTGCGAAGTGGTTGCGGAGTGGTGGGAATGGGTTGGGAAGTGGTGCAAACTAGTTGAGGATTGGTGCGAACTGGTTGCGGAGTGGTACAAACTGGTTGCGGAGTGATGCGAACTGGTTGCGGAGTGGTGCGGATTGGTTGCTATGGTTAGCAAACCGGTTGCAGAGTGCTGCAAAATGGTTGCGGAGTGGTGCGAACAGGTTTCGGAGTAATGCCAACAAATAGTGGAGTGGTGCAAACTGGATGCGGATTGGTGTGAACTGGTTGGCAAGTGGCGCGAACTGGTTGCGGAGTGGTGCGAACTGGCTGCGGAGTGGTACAAACTGGTTACGGAGTGGTGCAAACTGGTTGCGGAGTGGTGCAAACTGGTTGCAGAGTGGTGCGACCTGGCTGCGGAGTGGTGCAAGCTCCATGCAGAGTGGTGCAAACTGGTTGCGGAGTGGTGCGAACTGGTTGCGGAGTGGTGCGAACTGGTTGCGGAGTGGTGTGAACTGGTTGTGGAGTGGTGCGAACTGGTTGTGGAGTGGTGCGAACTGGTTGCGGAGTGGTGCGAACTGGTCGCGGAATGGTGGGAACTGGTTACGGAATGGTGCAAACCGGTTGCGCAGTGGTGCGAACTGGTTGCGGAGTGGTGCGAACTGGTTGCGCAGTGGTGTGAACTGGTTGCGGATTGGTGGAAACTGGCTGCGGAGTGCTGCAAAGTGGTTGCAAAGTGGTGCGAACTGGTTGCGGAGTGGTGCAAACTGGTTGCGGAGTAGTGCAAACTGGTTGCGGAGTGGTGCGAACTGGTTGCGGAGTGGTGCAAACTGGTTGCGGAGTGGTGCGAACTGGTTGCGGAGTGGTGCGAACTGGTTGCAGAGTGGTGCGAACTGGTTGCGGAGTGGTGCGAACTGGTTGCGGAGTGGTGCAAACTGGTTGCGGAGTGGTGCGAACTGGTTGTGGAGTGGTGCGAACTGGTTGCGGAGTGGTGTGAACTGGTTGCGGAGTGGTGCGAACTGGTTGCGGAGTGGTGCGAACTGGTTGCGG
>SZWC01007057.1:53212-100388 GCA_023375785.1 Penium margaritaceum
AACACTCCGCAACCAGTTCGCACCACTCCGCAACCAGTTCGCACCACTCCGCAACCAGTTCGCACCACCGCAACCAGTTCGCACCACTTGGTAACCAGTTTGCATCACTAGGCAACCAGTTTGCACCACTCCGCAACCAGTTCGCACCACTCCGCAGCCCGTTCGTACCAGTCCGCAACCAGTTCGCACCACACCACAACCAGTTCGCACCACTCCGGAACCGGTTCCTATCACTCCACAACCAGTTCGCACGACTCCACAACCAGTTTGTACCATTTTGCAACCAGTTTGCACCACTCCGCAACTAGTTCCCACCACTCCGCACCCAGTTCACACCACTCCGCAACCCGTTTGCACCACCGTGCAAGCAGTTCGCACTAGTCCGCAGCCAGTTTGCGCCACTCCGCAACCAGTTCGCACCACTCCGCAGCCAGCTCACACCACTCCGCAACCAGTTCCCAGCACTCCGCAACCAGTTTGCACCATTCCGTAACGCGCTTGCACCACTGCTCAGCCAGTTCGCACCACTTTGCAGCCAGTTGGCATCACTCCGCAACCAGTTCGCACCACTCCACAACCAATTCACACCACTCCCCAACCAGTTCAGGCCACTCCAAAACCAGTTTGCACCAATCCGCAACCCATTCGCACCACTCCGCAACCAGTTTGCACAACTCCACAACCAATTCGCACCACTCTGCAACCAGTTTGCTCCACTCCGCAATCAGTTTGCACAACGCCGCTACCAGTTCGCACCACTTCTCAACCAGTTTGCATTACTCCGCAACCTGCTCGCACCTCTCCGTGACCAGTTCGCACCACTCCTCAACCAGTTTGCACCACTCCGCAACCAGTTCGCACCACTCCGCAACCAGTTCGTACAACAGAAACCAGTTGCACCACTCTGCAGCCAGTTCACACCACTCCGCAACCAGTTCACACCACTGCGCAACCAGCTCGCACCACTCCGCGACCAGTTTGCACCACTCCGCAACCAGTTCGCACCACTCCTCAACCAGTTTGCACCACTCCGCAACCAGTTCGCACCACTGCGCAACGAGTTCGCACCATTCCGCAACGAGTTCGCACCACTCCGCAACCAGTTCGTACCACTCTGCAACCAGTTTGCACCACTCCGCAACCAGTTCCTACCACTCCACAACCAGTTCACACCACTCCGCAACCAGTTCGCACCACTTTGCAACCAATTTGCACCACTCGGCAACCAGTTCACACCACTCCGCAACCAGTTCACACCACTCCAAAACCAGTTCGCACCACTCTGCAACCCGTTTGCACCACTCCGCAGCCACTTTGCACCACTCCGCAACCAGTTTGCTCCACTCCGCAACCAATTCGCAGCACTCGGCAACCAGCTCGCACCACTCCGCAACCAGTTCGCACCACTCGGCAACCAGTTCGCACCACTCCGCAACCCGTTCGCACCACTCCGCAACCACTTCGCACCACTCTGCAACCAGTTCGCACCCATCCGTAGCCAGTTCGTACCACTCTGCAACCAGCTTGCACCACTCCAAAACCAGTTCGCACCACTCCAAAACCAGTTCGCAGGACTCCGCAACCAGTTTGCACCACTCCCCAGCCAGTCTCACCACTCCACAATCAGTTTGCACCATTCCGCAACCAGTCTGCACCACTCCGCAACCAGTTAGCACAAATCTTCAACCAGTTCACACCACTCCGCAACCAGTTTGCACCACCCCGCAACCAGTTTGCACCACTCTGCAGCCAATTCGCGCCACTCCGCAACCAGTTGGCACCACTCTGCAACCAGTTCGCACCTCTCGCAACCATTTCCTACCACTCCGCAACACATTTGCACCACTCCGCAGCCAGTTCGCACCACTCTGCAACCAGTTCGCACCACTACGCAGCCAGTTCGCATCACTCTGCACCCAGTTCGCACCACTCCACAACCAGTTCACACCACGCTGCAACCAGTTCACACCTCTCCACAATTAGTTTGCACCGCTCCGCAACCAGTTCGCACCAATCCGTAACCAGTTTGCACCACTCCACAACCAGTTCACACAACTCCGCAACCAATTCGCACCACTCCGCAACCAGTTCGCACTACTCCGCAACCAGTCCGCACCACTCCGCAACCAGTTCGCACCACTCCTCAATCCGTTCACACCACTCCGCAACCAGTTCACACCTCTCCGCACCCAGTTCACACCAATCCGCAACCAGTTTGCACCACTGCAAAACCACTTCGCACCACTCCGCAACCAGGTTGCATCACTCCACAACATGTTCGCACCACTCCACAACCAGTTCGCACCACTCCGCAACCAGTTTGCACCACTCTACAACGAGTTGGCACCACTTTGCAACCAGATCGCACCACTCCGCAACTAGTTTGCACAACTCCGCACCCAGTTGGCACCACTCCGCAACCAGTTCGCACCACATCGCAACCAGCTTGCACCACTCCGCAACCAGTTCGCACCACTCCGCAACCAGTTCACACCACTCCGAAACCAATTTGCACCGCTCTGCAACCAGTTCGCAGCAATCCCCAACCAGTTTGCACGACTCCGCAACCAGTTCCCACCACTCCACAGCCAATTCGCACCAGTCCGCAACCAGTTCGCACCACTCCGCAACCATATCGCATCACTCTGCAACCAAATCGCACCACCCTGCAACCAGTTCGCACCACTCCACAAGCAGTTTGCCCCACTCCGCAAGCAGTTTGCACCACTCCACAACCAGTTTGCACCACTCCGCAACCAGTTCTCACCACTCACCAACCAGTTCCCACCACTCCGCAGCCAGTTCGTACCACTCCGCGACCAGTTCGCACCACTTCGCAACTAGTTTGCAGCACTCCCAAACCAGTTTGTACCACTCTGAATCCAGTTTATACCAGTCTGCAACCAGTTTGCACCACCCCGCAACCAGTTCGCACCACTCCACAACCAGTTCACACAACTCCGCAACCAGTTCGCACCACTCTGTAACCAGTACCCACCACTCGCAACCAGTTTGCACCACTCCAGAGCCAGTTCGCACCACACTTCAGCCAGTTTGTAACAACCCGCAACCAGTTCGCACCACTCTGCAACCAGTTTGCACCACTCCGCAACCAGTTCGCACCACTCCGCAACCAGTTTGCACCACTCTGCAACCAGGTCCCACCACTCCGCAACGAGTTCGCACCTCTCCGCGACCAGTTCACACCGCTTTGCAACCAGCTCCCACCACTCCGCAACCAGTTCGCACCACTCCGCAACCAGTTCGCACCACTCCGCAACCAGTTTGCACCACTTTGAAACCAGTTGCACCAGTTTGCAACCAGTTCGCACTTCTCCGCAGCCAGTTCGCACCACTCCGCAACCGGTTCGCACCACTTCGCAACCAGCTTGCACCATTCCGCAACCAGTCTCCACCACTGAACAACCAGTTTTCAGCACTCCCTAACCAGTTCGCACCACTCCGCAACCAGTTCGCACCACTCCGCAACCAGTTTGCACCACTCCGCAACCAGTTCGCACCACTCCGTAACCAGTTCGCACCACTGTGTAACCAGTTTGCACCACTCCCCAACCCGTTGGCACCACTCGGCAACCAGTTTGTACCACTCAACAATCAGTTCGCACCACTCCGCAATCAATTCGCACAACTCGGCAACCGGTTCGCACCACTCCGCAACGAGTTCACACCACTCCACAACCAGTTCACACCAAACCGCAACCAGTTCGCACCACTCGGCAACCAGTCGGCACCACTCCGCAACGCGTTCGCACCACTCCGCAACCAGTTCGGAGCACTCCGCGGCGAGTTCGCACAACTCCGCAGCCAGCTCGCACCACTCCACAGCCAGTTCGCACCACTCCGGATCCAGTTTGCACGACTCTGCAACCAGTTCGCACCATTCCGCAACCAATGCGTACCACTCTGCAACCAGTCGCTTACCTCCGCAACCGGTTCGCAACACTCCGCGACTTGTTTGGACCACTCCGCAACCCTTTCGCACCACACCGCAACCACTTTGCTCCACACCTCAACCAGTTTGCACCACTCCGCAACCAGTTTGCACCACTCGGCAACCACTCTGCATCACTCTGTAACCAGTTCGTACTACTCTGCAACCAGTTCGCACCACTCCGCAACCTGTTTTCACGACTCAGCAACCTCGCACGACTCCGCAACCAGTTCACAGCACTAAGCAACCAGGTTGCACCACTCCGCAACCAGTTTGCACCACTCCGCAACCAGTTTGCACCACTCCGCAACCAGTTCGCACCGCTCCGCAACCTGTTTGCACCACTCCACAACCAGTTCGCACAACTCCGCAATCAGTTCGTACCACTCTGCAACCAGTCTGCACCACTCCGCAACCAGTTCGCACCACACCGCAACCAGTTCCCAACACTCCTCACCCAGTCCGCCGCACTCCGCAGCCAGTTTGCACCACTGTGCACTTGGTTCGCACAACTTTGCAACCAGTTTGCACCACTCCGGAACCAGTTTGCACCACTGCGCAACCAGTTAGCACCTGTCCACAGCCGGTTTGCACCACTATGCGACCAGTTTGCACCAATCCACGACCAGTTTGCATCACTCTGCAACCAGTTTGCACCATTCCGCAACCAGTTCACACCACTCCGCACCTAGTTTGTACCACTCCGCAACCAGGTCTCACCACTCTGCAACCAGTCTGCACCACTCCGCAACGCGTTCGCACCACTCCGCAGCCAGTACGCACCACTCTGCAACCAGTCTGCACCACTCCGCAACGCGTTCGCACCACTCCGCAGCCAGTACGCACCACTCTGCAACCAGTCTGCACCACTCCGCAACGCGTTCGCACCACTCCGCAGCCAGTACGCACCACTCTGCAACCAGTCTGCACCACTCCGCAACGCGTTCGCACCACTCCGCAACCAGTTCGCATCACTCTGCAACCAGTTTGCACCATTCCGCAACCAGTTCACACCACTCCGCACCTAGTTTGTACCACTCCGCAACCAGTTTGCACCAATCCACAACCAGTATGCACAACTTTGCAACCAGTTCCCACCACTCCACAACCAGTTTGCACCACTCCACAACCAGTTCACACAACTTCGCAACCAGTTGGCACCACTCTGCAACCAATTTCCAACACTCTGCAACCAGTTTGCACCACTCTGCAACCAGTTTGCCCCACTCCTCAACCAGTTCGCAGCACTCCGCAACCAGTTTGCACCACTGTGCAACCGGTTCAACTACTCTGCTACCAGTTTGCACCACTCCTCAACCAGTTTGCACCACTCCGCACCGAGTTTGCACCAATCCGCAACCAGCTCAGACCACTCCGCTACCAGTTTGCACCACTCCGCAACCAGTTCGCACCACTCCACAACCAGTTTGCACCACTCCGCAATCAGTTCGAACCACTCCGCAACCAGTTTGCAACACTCCGCAACCAGTTCACACCACTCCGCAACCAGTTCGCACCACTCCGGAACCAGTTTGGACCACTCCGCAACTAGTTCGTACCACTCCGCACCCAGTTTACACCACTCCACAACCAGTTTGCACAACTCTGCAACCCATTCGCACCACTCGGCAGCCAGTTTGCACAACTCTGCAACCAGTCAGCACAACTCCAAAACCAGTTTGCACCACTCTGCATCCAGTGGGCACCACTCCGCAACCAGTTCGCACCACTCTGCAACCAGTTTGCACCACTCTGCAACCAGTTCGTACCACTCTGTAACCAGTTCGCACCACTCTGCATCCAGTGGGCACCACTCCGCAACCAGTTCGCACCACTCTGCAACCAGTTTGCACCACTCTGCAACCAGTTCGTACCACTCTGTAACCAGTTCGCACCACTTCCGCAACCCGTTTGCACCACTCCGAAGCCAGTTCGCATCACTCCGCAACCAGTTCCCACGCTCCGCAACCAGTTCGCACCATTCCGCAACCAGTTTGCACCACTCCGCACCTAGTTCGCACCATTCTGTAACCAGTTCACACCACTCCGCAACTCGTTGACACCACTCCGCAGCCAATTCTTACCACTTCGCAACCAGTTCGCACCACTCCGCAACTAGGTCTTACCACTCTGCAACCGGTTCGCACCACTCCACAACGAGTTCGCACCACTCTGCAACCAGTTCACACCAACCCGCAACCAGTTCGCACCACTCCACAACACATTTGCACCACTCCGCAACCAGTTGGAACCACTCGGCAGCCAGTTCGCACAGCTCTGCAGCCAGCTTGCACCACTCTGCAGCCAGTTTGCACCACTCCGGAACAAGTCCGCACAACTCCTCAACCAGTTTGCAGCAGTCCGCAACCAGGTCGCAGCACTCCGCAACCAGTTTGAACCATTGTGCAACCGGTTCAACTATTCTGCAACCAGTTTGGACCACTCCGCAACCAGTTCGCACCACTCCGCACCCAGTTCCCACCAATCCGCAACCAATTCCGACCTCTCCGCAACCAGTTCGCACCACTCCACAACCAGTTCGCACCACTCCTCAACCAGTTTGCACCACTCCGCAACCAGTTCGCACCACTCCGCAACCAGTTCGCACCACCCCGCAACCAGTTCGCACCACTCCGCAACCAGTTCGCACCACTCCGCAACCAGTTTGCACCACTCCGCAACCAGTTCGCACCACTCCGCAACCAGTTCGCACCACCCCGCAACCAGTTCGCACCACTCCGCAACCAGTTCGCACCACTCCGCAACCAGTTTGCACCACTCCGCAACCAGTCTGCACCACTCCTCAACCAGTTTGCATCACTCCGCAGCCAGTTCGCATCACTCTGCAAACAGTTTGCACCACTCTACAACTGGTTGGCACCACTCCAAAACCAGTTCGCACCACTCCGCAGCCTGTTCGCACCACTCCGCAACTAGTTCGCACCACTCTGCAACCAGTTCGCACCACTCCGCAACCAGTTTGCACCACTATGCACCCAGTTCGCACCACTCCAAAACCAGTTCTCACCACACTTCAACCAGTTTGGACCACACCGCAACCAGTTAACACCACTCTGCAACCAGTTCGCACCACTCCGTCACCAGTTCGCACTACTCCGCAACCAGTTTGCACCACTCAGGAACCAATTTGAACCAGTTCGCAAACATTTCACATCACTCCGCAACCTGTGGGCACCACTCCGCAACCAGTCGGCACCATTCCGCAACAAGTTCGCAGCACTCCGCAACCAGTTCGCACCACTCCGCAAACAGTTTGCACCACTCCGCAACCAGTTCGCACTACTCCGCAACCAGTTTGCACCCCTCCGCAACCAGTCCGCACAACTCCGCAACCAGTTCGGACCACTCCGCAACCATTTCGCACCACTCCTCAACCGGTTCGCACCACTCCTCAACCAGCTCGCACCACCTTGCAACCGGTTTGCACCACTCTGCAACCGGCTCGCACCACTCCGCAACTAGTTTGCACCACTCTGCAACCAGTTCGCACCACTCCGCAACCAGTTCTCACCACTCCGAAACACGTTCGCCCCACTCTGCAACCAGCTCACACCACTCTGCAACCAGTTTGCACCACTCGCAACCAGTTGGCACCAGTCCCCAACCAGTTCGTACCACTCTACAACCAGTTCGCACCACTCCGCAACCAGTTGGCATCACTCCGCTACCAGTTCCCATCACTCCGCAACTACTTCGCACCACTCCGCAACCAGTTTGCACCAATCGGTAACCAGTTTGCACCACTCCGCAACCAGTTGGCACCACTCCGCAACCAGTTTGCACCACACTGCAACCAGTTCACACAACTCTGCAACCTGTTCGCACCACTCCGCAGCCATTTTGGACCACTCCGCAACCAGTTCGCACCACTCCACAACCAGTTCGCACCACTCCGAAACCGATATGCACCACTCCGCAACCGGTTTGCACCACTCTGCAACCAGTTTGCACCACTCCACAACCAGTTCGCACCAATCCGCAACCAGTTTGCACAACACCGCAACCAGATCGCACCACTCAGCAACCAGTTCGAACCACTCTGCAGCCAGTTCGCACCACCCCGCCACCAAATTGCACCACTCATCAACCAGTTTGTACCACTCCGCAACCAGTTCACACCACTCTGCAACCGGTTCGCACCACTCTACAACCGGTTCGCACCACTCTGCAAGCAGTTTGCACCACTCCGCAACTAGTTCGCACCACTCCGTAACCAGTTGGCACCACTCCGCAATCAGTTCGCACCACTTTGCAACCATTTCGCATCACTCCGCAACCAGTTCGCACCACTCTGCAACCAGTTCGCACCACTCCGCAACCAGTTCGCAGCACTCCACAACCAGTTTGCACCACTCCGCAACCAGTTTGCACCACTCCGCAACCAGTTCGCACCACTCCTCACCCAGTCCGCCGCACTCCGCAGCCAGTTTGCACCACTGTGCAATTGGTTCGCACAGCTTTGCAACCAGTTCGCACCACTCCGGAACCAGGTTGCACCACTGCGCAACCCGTTAGCACCTGTCCACAACCGGTTTGCACCACTATGCGACCAGTTTGCACCAATCCACGACCAGTTTGCATCACTCTGCAACCAGTTTGCACCATTCCGCAACCAGTTCACACCACTCCGCACCTAGTTTGTACCACTCCGCAACCGGTTCGCACCACGCCGCAACCGGTTCGCACCACGCCGCAACCGGTTCGCACCACGCCGCAACCGGTTCGCACCACGCCGCAACCGGTTCGCACCACGCCGCAACCGGTTCGCACCACTCTACAACCAGTTCGCACCACTCCGCGACCAGTTTGCATCACTCTGCAACCAGTTTGCACCATTCCGCAACCAGTTCACACCACTCCGCACCTAGTTTGTACCACTCCGCAACCAGTTTGCACCAATCCACAACCAGTATGCACAATTTTGCAACCAGTTCGCACCACTCCGCAACCAGTTTGCACCACTCCACAACCAGTTCACACAACTTCGCAACCAGTTGGCACCACTCTGCAACCAATTTGCAACACTCTGCAACCAGTTCGCACCACTCTGCAACCAGTTTGCACCACTCCTCAACCAGTTCGCAGCACTCCGCGACCAGTTTGCACCACTGTGCAACCGGTTCAACTACTCTGCTACCAGTTTGCACCACACCGCAACCAGTTTGCACCACTCCGCACCGAGTTTGCACCAATCCGCAACCAGCTCGGACCACTCCGCTACCAGTTTGCACCACTCCGCAACCAGTTCGCACCACTCCACAACCAGTTTGCACCACTCCGCAATCAGTTCGAACCACTCCGCAACCAGTTTGCAACACTCCGCAACCAGTTCGCACCACTCCGCAACCAGTTCGCACCACTCCGGAACCAGTTTGGACCACTCCGCAACTAGTTTGTACCACTCCGCACCCAGTTTACACCACTCCACAACCAGTTTGCACAACTCTGCAACCCGTTCGCACCACTCCGCAGTCACTTTGCACAACTCTGCAACCAGTCAGCACAACTCCAAAACCAGTTCGCACCACTCTGCATCCAGTGCGCAATACTCCGCAACCAGTTCGCACCACTCTGCAACCAGTTTGCACCACTCCGCAACCAGTTCGTACCACTGTGTAACCAGTTCGCACCAATTCCGCAACCCGTTCGCACCACTCCGAAGCCAGTTCGCATCACTCCGCAACCAGTTCCCACGCTCCGTAACCAGTTCGCACCATTCCGCAACCAGTTTGCACCACTCGGCACCCAGTTCGCACCATTCTGTAACCAGTTCACACCACTCCGCAACTCGTTGACACCACTCCGCAGCCAATTCTTACCACTCCGCAACCAGTTCGCACCACTCCGCAACTAGGTCTTACCACTCTGCAACCGGTTCGCACCACTCCGCAACGAGTTCGCACCACTCTGCAACCAGTTCACACCAAACCGCAACCAGTTCGCACCACTCCACAACCAGTTGGCACCACTCCACAACACATTTGCACCACTCCGCAACCAGTTGGAACCACTTGGCAGCCAGTTCGCACAGCTCTGCAGCCAGCTTGCACCACTCCGCAGCCAGTTCGCACCACTCTGGAACAAGTCCGCACGACTCCTCAACCAGTTTGCAGCAGTCCGCAACCAGGTCGCAGCACTCCACAACCAGTTTGAACCATTGTGCAACCAGTTCAACTACTCTCCAACCAGTTTGGACCACTCCGCAACCAGTTCGCACCATTCCGCACCCAGTTCGCACCAATCCGCAACCAATTCCGACCTCTCCGCAACCAGTTCGCACCACTCCACAACCAGTTTGCACCACTCCAAAACCAGATTGCACCACTCCGCAATCAGTTCAAACCATCCCGCAACCAGTTTGCAACACTCCGCAACCAGTTCGCACCACTCTGCAACCAGTTCGCACCACTCCGGAACCAGTTTGGACCACTCCGCAACTAGTTCGTACCACTCCGCACCCAGTTCGTACCAATCCGTAACCAGTTCGCACCACTCCACAACCTGTTCGCACCACTCCGCAACCAGTTCATACCACTCCGCAACCAGTTCGCAACACTCTGCAATGAGTTTGCACCACTCCGCAACCAGTTCACACCAAGCAGCAACCAGTTCGCACCACTCCGCAACCAGTTGGCACCACTCTGCAACGCGTTCGCACCACTCCGCAACCAGTTTGCACCACTCCGCAACCAGTTTGCACCACTCCGCAACCACTCTGCACCACTCTGTAACCCGTTTGTACTACTATGCAACCAGTTCGCATCACTCCGCAACCTGTTTTCACCACTCAGAAACCAGTTCGCACCACTCCGCAACCAGTTCACAGCACCCCGCAACCAGTTTGCACCACTCAGCAACCAGTTTGCACCACTCCGCAACCAGTTCGCACCACTCCGCAACCTGTTTGCACTACTCCGCAACCAGTTCGCACCACTCCGCAACCTGTTTGCACCACTCCGCAACCAGTTCTTACAACTCCGCAACCAGTTCGTACCACTCTGCAACCAGTTTGCACCACTCCACAACCAGTTCGCACCACACTGCAACCAGTTCGCACCACTCCTCACCCAATATGCAGCACTCCGTAGCCAGTTCGCACCACTGTGCAACTGGTTCGCACAACTTTGCAACCAGTTCGCACCACTCCGGAACCAGTTCGCACCACTCCGCAACCAGTTAGCACCTCTCCACAACCGGTTCGCACCACTATGCAACCAGTTTGCACCAATCCGCGACCAGTTTGCATCATTCTGCAACCAGTTTGCACCATTCCGCAACCAGTTCACACCACTCCGCACCTAGTTCGTACCACTCCGCGACCAGTTTTCACCAATCCACAACCAGTATGAACAACTTTGCAACCAGTTCGCACCACTCCGCAACCAGTTTGCAGCACTCCACAATCAGTTCACACAACTTCGCAACCAGTTGGCACCGCTCTGCAACCAATTTCCAACACTTTGCAACCAGTTCGCACCACTCTGCAACCAGTTTGCACCACTCCTCAACCAGTTCGCAGCACTCCGCAACCAGTTCGCACCACTGTGCAACTGGTTCAACTACTCTGCAACCAGTTTGCACCACTCCGCACCGAGTTCGCACCAATCCGCAACCAGCTCGGACCACTCCGCTACCAGTTCGCACCACTCCGCAACCAGTTCGCACCACTCCACACCCAGTTTGCACCACTCCGCAATCAGTTCGAACCACTCCGCAACCAGTTTGCAACACTCCGCCAGCAGTTCGCACCACTCATCAACCAGTTCGCACCACTCCGGAACCAGTTTTGACCACTCCGCAACTAGTTCGTACCACTCCGCACCCAGTTCGCACCACTCCACAACCAGTTTGCACAACTCCGCAACCCGTTCGCACCACTCCGCAAGCACTTTGCACAACTCTGCAACCAGTCAGCACAACTCCACAACCAGTTCGCACTACTCCGCATCCAGTGCCCACCACTCAGCAACCAGTTCGCACCACTCTGCAACCAGTTTGCACCACTCTGCAACCAGTTCGTACCACTTTGTAACCAGTTCCCACCAATTCCGCAACCCGTTCGCACCACTCCGAAGCCAGTTCGCATCACTCCGCAACCAGTTCCCACGCTCCGCAACCAGTTCGCACCATTCCGCAACCAGTTTGCACCACTCCGCACCCAGTTCGCACCATTCTGTAACCAGTTCACACCACTCCGCAACTCGTTGACACCACTCCACAGCCAATTCTTACCACTCCGCAACCAGTTCCCACCACTCCGCAACTAGTTCTTACCACTCTGCAACTGGTTCGCACCACTCCGCAACCAGTTCGCACCATTCTGTAACCAGTTCACACCACTCCGCAACTCGTTGACACCACTCCACAGCCAATTCTTACCACTCCGCAACCAGTTCCCACCACTCCGCAACTAGTTCTTACCACTCTGCAACTGGTTCGCACCACTCCGCAACAAGTTCGCACCACTCTCCAACCAATTCACACCAAACCGCAACCAGTTCGCACCACTCCACAACCAGTTGGCACCACTCCGCAACGCGTTTGCACCACTCTGCAACCAGTTGGAACCACTCCGCAGCCAGTTTGCACAACTCCGCAACCCGTTCGCACCACTCCGCAACCAGTTCGCACCACTCTCCAACCAATTCACACCAAACCGCAACCAGTTCGCACCACTCCACAACCAGTTGGCACCACTCCGCAACGCGTTTGCACCACTCTGCAACCAGTTGGAACCACTCCGCAGCCAGTTTGCACAGCTCTATAGCCAGCTTGCACCACTCCGTAGCCAGTTCGCACCACTCCGGAACAAGTCCGCACAACTCCTCAACCAGTTTGCAGCAGTCCGCAACCAGGTCGCAGCACTCCGCAACCAGTTTGCACCATTGTGCAACCGGTTCAACTACTCTGCAACCAGTTTGGACCACTCCGCAACCAGTTCGCACCACTCCGCACCCAGTTTGCACCAATCTGCAACCAGTTCGGACCTCTGCGCAGCCAGTTCGCACCATTCCACAACCAGTTCGCACCACTCCACAACCAGTTTGCACCACTCCGCAATCAGTTCAAACCATTCTGCAACCAGTTTGCAACACTCTACAACCAGTTCGCACCACTCTGCAACCAGTTCGCACCACTCCGGAACCAGTTTGGACAACTCCGCAACTAGTTCGTACCACTCCGCACCCAGTTCGTACCATTCCGTAACCAGTTCGCACCAATTCCGCAACCCGTTTGCTTCACTCCGCAACCAGTTTGCACCACTCCGCAACCAGTTCACACCACTCCGCAACCAGTTCGCAACACTCCGCAACGAGTTAGCACCAATCCGCAACCAGTTCACACCAAGCAGCAACCAGTTCGCACCACTCCACAACCAGTTGGCACCTCTCTGCAACGCGTTCGCACCACTCCGCAACCAGTTTGCACCACTCCACAGCCAGTTCGCACAGCTCTGCAGCCAGCTCGCACCACTCTGCAGCCAGTTCGCACCACTCCGGAACCAGTTCGCACCACTCCGCAACCTGTCTGCACCATTCCGCAACCAATTCGTACAACTCCGCAACCAGTTTGCTTAACTCCGCAACCAGTTTGCACCACCCCGCAACTCCTTTGGACCACTCCGCAACCCTTTCGCACCACTCCGCAACCACTTCGCTCCACTCCGCAACCAGTTTGCACCACTCCGAGACTAGTTCGTTCTACTTTGCAACCAGTTTACACCACTTCGCAGCCAGTTTGCACCACTCCGCAACCAGTTTGCACCACTCCGCAACCAGTTCAAAGCACTCCCCAACCAGCTCGCACCACTCCGCAACCAGTTGGCACCACTCCACAACCAGATCGCACCACTCCGCAACCAGCTCGCACCACTCCGCAACCAGTTCACACCACTCCGCAACCAGTTCGCACCACTATGCAACACGTTTGCTCCGCTCTGCAACCAGTTTGCACCACTCCGCGACCATTTTGCACCACTCCACAACCAGTTCGCACCACTCCACAGCTAGTTTGCACCATTCCAACACCTGTTTGCACCACTCCCTAACCGGTTTGCTCCACTCTGCAACCAGTTCACACCACTCCTCAACCAGTTCGCACCAATCCGCAACCAGTTCGCACAACTCCGAAACCAGTTCGCACCACTCCGCAACCAGTTCGAACCACTCTGCAACCAGTTCGCACCACTTCGCAACCAGTTCGCACCACTCCTCAACCGGTTTGCACCACTCCCCAACCAGTTGGCACCACTCTGCAACCAGTTTGCACCACTCTACAACCGGTTGGCACAACTCCGAAACCAGTTCGCACCACTGCGCAACCAGTTCACACCACTCCACAACCAGTTCGCACCATCCGCAGCCAGTTTGCACAACTCCGCAACCAGTTTGCACCACTCCGCAACCAGTTCGCACCACTCCGCAACCAGTTCGCACCACCCCGCAACCAGTTCGCACCACTCCGCAACCAGTTCGCACCACTCGGAAACCAGTTTGCACCACTCCGCAACCAGTTTGCACCACTCCTCAACCAGTTTGCATCACTCCGCAGCCAGTTTGCATCACTCTGCAAACAGTTTGCACCACTCTACAACCGGTTGGCACCACTCCAAAACCAGTTCGCACCACTCCGCAGCCTGTTCGAACCACTCCGCAACTAGTTCGCACCACTCTGCAATCAGTTCGCACCACTCGGCAACCAGTTTGCACCACTCTGCACCCAGTTCGCACCACTCCACAACCAGTTCTCACCACACTTCAACCAGTTTGGACCACACCGCAACCAGTTAACACCACTCTGCAACCAGTTCGCACCACTCCGTCACCAGTTCGAACCACTCCGCAACCAGTTTGCACCACTCAGGAACCAGTTTGAACCAGTTCGCAAACATTTCACATCACTCCGCAACCTGTGGGCACCACTCCGCAACCAGTCGGCACCACTCCGCAACCAGTTCGCAGCACTCCGCAACCAGTTCGCACCACTCCGCAACCAGTTTGTACCACTCCACAACCAGTTCGCACTACTCCGCAACCAGTTTGCACCACTCCGCAACCAGTCCGCACAACTCCACAACCAGTTCGGACCACTCCGCAACCAGTTTGCACCACTCCTCAACCGGTTCGCACCACTCCTCAACCAGCTCGCATCACCCTGCAACCGGTTTGCACCACTCTGCAACCGGCTCGCACCACTCCGCAACTAGTTTGCACCACTCTGCAACCAGTTCGCACCACTCCGCAACCAGTTCTCACCACTCCGAAACACGTTCGCCCCACTCTGCAACCAGCTCACACCACTCTGCAACCAGTTTGCACCACTCGCAACCAGTTGGCACCAGTCCCCAACCAGTTCGTACCACTCCACAACCTGTTCGCACCACTCCGCAACCAGTTGGCATCACTCCGCTACCAGTTCCCATCACTCCGCAACTACTTTGCACCACTCCGCAACCAGTTTGCACCAATCGGTAACCAGTTTGCACCACTCCGCAACCAGTTGGCACCACTCCGCAACCAGTTTGCACCACACCACAACCAGTTCACACAACTCCGCAACCAGTTCGCACCACTCCGCAGCCATTTTGGACCACTCCGCAACCAGTTTGCACCACTCCACAACCAGTTCGCACCACTCCGAAACCGATATGCACCACTCCGCAACCGGGTTGCACCACTCTGCAACCAGTTTGCACCACTCCGCAACCAGTTTGGACCACTCCGCAACCAGTTTGCACCACTCCACAACCAGTTCGCACCACTCCGAAACCGATATGCACCACTCCGCAACCGGGTTGCACCACTCTGCAACCAGTTTGCACCACTCCGCAACCAGTTCGCACCAATCCGCAACCAGTTTGCACAACTCCGCAATCAGATCGCACCACTCAGCAACCAGTTCGAACAACTCTGCAACCAGTTCGAACCACCCCGCCACCAAATTGCACCACTCATCAACCAGTTTGTACCACTCCGCAACCAGTTCACACCACTCTGCAACCGGTTTGCACCACTCTACAACCGGTTCGCACCACTCTGCAAGCAGTTTGCACCACTCCGCAACTAGTTCACACCACTCCGTAACCAGTTGGCACCACTCCGCAATCAGTTCGCACCACTTTGCAACCATTTCGCATCACTCCGCAACCAGTTCGCACCACTCCGCAACCAGTTCGCACCACTCCGCAACCAGTTCGCAGCACTCCACAACCAGTTTGCACCACTCCGCAACCAGTTTGCACCACTCCGCAACCAGTTCGCACCACTCCTCAACCAGTTTGCAGCACTTCGCAACCAGTTCGCACCACTCCTCAACGAGTTCGCACCACTCCGCAACCAGTTCGGACCACTTCGCAACCAGTTGGCACAACTCCTCAACCTGTTTGCACCACTCCACAACCACAACACGAGTCACAAACGGTCAGGGGAGGAAACAATGCTACGGGAATATCAGTTCTCAACTAGCAAGTACAACGACCATCAGTCAGTAGTAGCACGGTCTGGCTACGATGCACGATGACCAACCAAAGTAGGCACATGTACTACCTTTGACCAAAGTAATCAGCTGTGTGTGGTCAATGCTGACAACTCATAACACGAGTCACAAATGGTCAGAAGTGGAAACAATGGTTTGGGAACTACAAGTAGCAAATAGTAAGCACAAGGAGGTTCAATACGTTGTGGCACGGTGTGGATACCGTGCACGATGACCAACCAAAATAGGCATATGTCACTGACCATGACCAAACAATGTCACTAAGTGTGGTAAACGTTGACAACTCATAATACGAGTCATAAATGGCCAGAGTGGAAGACAGTGGGTTGTGAATACTAGTCATTGAGTAGCAAGTACAAATACCTTCAAAATGTAGTGGCACAGTATGGCTACCATGCACAATGACCAACCAAGGTATGCATATGTCACTGTCCATGACCAACGAATTTCACTTCATGTGGTCACATTGAAAACCCACATCACGAGTCACAAATAGTCAAAAGGGGGTAAAATTGGGTTGGGAACAATAGATATTGACTAGAAAGCACACAAACCTTCAATACGCAGTGTCACGGCGTGGTAACCATGTACAGTGACAAATCAAAGTCGGAATATGTCACTAGCCATGACCAACGAATTTCACAGTGTGTGGTCAATGTTTAAACCTCATCACACGAGTCACAAATGGTCAGAGGGGGAAACAATGGGTTATGAACACTAGTTATCAACTAGCAAGTACGAAGAACTTCAGCAAGTAGTCGCGCGGTGTGGCTGGCATGCACAGTGACCAACCAAAGGATGAATACGTCACTGACTATGACCGAAGAAGTCCACTATGTGTGGTCAACATTGACAACTCATCACACGAGTCACGAATGGTGAGAGGGAGGGACAATGGCTTGGGAACCCTATGCATGGACTAGAAAGGACAAATAGCTTCAATGCGTAGTGGCACGGTGTGGCTAATATGCACACCAAACATCCAACCTTGGCATTTGTCACTGACCATGACCAAACATTTCAATATGGGTGGTCAACGTTGACCAACCATAACACGAGTCACAAATGGTCAGTGGAGGAAACAATGGTTTGGGAATATCAGTTATCAACTAGCAAGTACACCGACCTTCATTCAGTAGTAGCTCGGTGTCGCTACCATGCACAATGACCGAACAAAGTTGGCATATGTAATGCCGTTGACGAAAGAAATACGTTGTGTCTTGTCAACGTCGACAACTTATAATACGAGTCACAAATGGTAAGAGGGGGAAAACAATGGTCTGGGAATACCAAGTATCAAACGGCAAGCACAAGAGCTACAGTACGGTTTTGGACGGTGTGCATGCCATGCACGATGACCAACCAAGGCATGCGTATGTCACTGACCATGTGTGGTAAACTTTGACAACTCAAAACACGAGTCACAACTGGTCAGGGTGGAAGACAATGGTTTGTGAATACTAGTGATCAACTAGCAAGTACAAATACCTTCAATATGTAGTGGCACAGTGTGGATACCATGCACAGTGAACAACCAACATACACATATGTAACCGACCATGAACAAATGATTTCACTTCATGTGGTCAATGTTGACAACTCACAAAACAAGTCATAGATATTCAGAGGGGGTAACAATGGTTTGGGAACACTAGCTATCAACAAGAAAGCACAGAGTCCTTCAATACGTAGTGACACGGCGTGGTATCCATGTATATTGACAAACAAAATTACACATATGTCACTAACCATGACAAAACAGATTTCACACAGTGTGGTCAACGTTGAAAACTCATAACACGAGTCACAAATGGTCAATGGGGGAAACCATGGGTTGGAAACACTAGTTATCAACTAGCGGGTACAAATACTTCCAACAAGTAGTGGCACGGTGTCGCTAGTGTGCACAGTGACCAACCAAAGGATGCATATGTCACTGACTATAACCAAAGAAGTCCACTATGTGTGGTCAACATTGACAACTCACAACACGAGTCACAAATGGTCAGAGGGATAGAGAATGGTTTGGGAACCCTATGTATCGACTAGAAAGGACAAAGAACTTCAATACATAGTGGCACGGCGTGGCTACTATGTTCACCAAACAACCAAAGAAGGCATATGTCACTGACCATGACCAAATAATTTCAATATGGGTGGTTAACATTCACCAACCATAACACGAGTCACAAACGGTCAGGGGGGGAAACAATGGTCTGTGAACATCAGTTCTCAACTAGTGTGTACAGCAACCTTTAATCAGTATAAGCATGGTGTGGCTACCATGCACAATGACCGACCAATGTAGGCATATGTACTGCCTTTGACCAAAGAAATCCGCTGTGTGTGGAAAGCGTTGACAACTCATAACACGAATAACAAATGCTCAGAGGGGGAAACAATTGTCTGGGAACATCAGGTATCAACAAGCAAGCACAAGAACCTTCAACAAGTTGTGGCATGGCGTGGATACCATGCACGATGACCAACCAAAGTAGGCATATGTCACTGACCATGACCAAATAAAGTCACTAAGTGAGGTAAACATTGACAGCTCATAACACAAGTCACAAATGGCCAGAGAAGAAGACAATGGTTTTTGAATACTAGTCATCGCCTAGCAAGTACAAAAACCTTCAATATGTAGTGGCACATCGTGGCTACCATGCACACTGACCAACCAAAGTATGCATATGTCACTGACCATGACCAACGAATTTCACTTCATGTGGTCAGCGTTGACAACTCACAACACGAGTTACAGATAGTCAAATGGGGGTAACAATGGTTTGGGAACACTAGTTATCAACTAGAAAGCACAAATGCCTTTAATGTGTAGTGACACGGCGTGGTAACCATGTACAGTGACAAACCAATGTAGGCATATGTCACTAACCATGACCAAACGCACTTCACAGTGTGTGGTCAATATTGAAAATTCATAACACAAGTCACGAATGGTCAGAGGGGGAAACGAGGGTTGGGAACACTAGTTTTCAACTAGCAAGCAAAACGAACTTCAATAAGTGGTGGCACGATTTGGCTAGCGTGCACAGTGACCAACCAAGGGATGGATACGTCACTGATTATGGCGGGAGAAATCCAGTATGCATGGTCAACATTGACAATTCATAACATGAGTCATGAATGGTAAGAGCGAGAGACAATGGTTTGGGAACCCTATGCATGGACTAGAAGAGACAAATAACTTCAATACGTACTGGCACGGTGTGGCTGCTATGCACACCAAAAAACCAAACGAGGCATATGTCACTGACCATGACCGAAGAATTTCAATATGGGAGGTCAACTTTCACCAACCATAACACGAGTCACAAACGGTCAGAGGGGGAAACAATGGTCCACGGATATCAGTTCTCAATTAGCAAGTACAACGACCTTCAATCAGTAGTAGCACGGTGTGGCTACCATGCACAATGACCGACCAAAGTAGGCAGACGCACTGCCTTTGACCAAAGAAATCCGCTGTGTGTGGTCAATATTGACAACTCATGATACGAGTCACAAATAGTCAGAGGGGGAAACAATTGTTTGAGAACACCAAGTATCAACTAGCAAGCACAATGACCTTCGATGCATTGTGGCACGGTGTGGATACCATGCATGATGACCAACCAAGGTATGCATGTGTCTATGACCATCACCAAAGAATATCACCATGTGTGGTAAACTTTGACACCTCATAACACGAGTCACAAATGATGAGAGTCAAAGATAATGGTTTCTAAATACTAGTTATTTACAAGCAAGTACAAATACCCTCAATATGTAGTGGCACGGTGTGGCAACAATGCACATTGACCAACCAAAGTATGTATATGTCACAAACCATGACCAAATAATTTCACTTCATGTGGTCAATATTGACAACTCACAACACGAGACACAGATATCAAGAGGGGGGCTAACAACGGGTTGGGAACACTAGCTATCAACTAGAAAGCACAAAGACCTTCGATACGTAGTGACACGGCGTGGTAACCATGTACACGGACAAATCAATGTAGGCATATGTCACTAACCATGACCAAACGGATTTCATATTGTGTGGTCAACGTTGAAAAGTCATAACACGAGTCACAAATGGTCAGTGGGGGAAACCATGGGTTGGGAACACTAGTTATCAACTAGCGGGTAGAAAGATTTTCAACAAGCAGTGGCACGGTGTAGCTAGCGTGCACAGTGACCAACCAAAGGATGCATATGTCACTGAATTTGACCGAAGGATTCCACTATGTGTGGTTATCATTGACAAATCATAACAGGAGTAAAAAATGGTCAGAGGGAGAGACAATGGTTTTGGGAACCCCATATGTCGAATAGAAAGGACAAAGAGCTTCAATTTGTAAAGGCACGGTGTGGCTACTATGGACACCAAACAACCAAAGTAGGCAGGTGTCACTGACAATGACCAAAGAATTTCAATATGGGTGGTCAGCATTCACCGACCATAACACGCGTCACAAACGGTCAGAAGGGGGAACAATCGTCTGGGAATATCAGTTCTCAACTAGCAAGTACAGCAACCTTCAATCAGTGTAAGCACGGTGTGGCTACCATGCACAATGAACGACCAAAGTAGGGATATGTACTGCCTCTGACCAAAGAAATCCGATGTGTGTGGACAGCGTTGACAACCCACAATATGAGTCACAAATGGTCAGAGGGGGAAATAATGGTCTGGGAACATCATGTATCAACTAGCAAGCACAAGGACCTTCAACAAGTTGTGGCACGGTGTGGATACCATGCACGATGACCAACCAAAGTAGGCATTTGTCACTGACCATGACCAAATGATGTCACTAAGTGTGGTAAACTTTGACAGCTCATAATACGAGTCACAAATGGTCAGAGTGGAAGACAATGGTTTGTGGATACTAGTCATTGAGTAGCAAGTGAAAATACCTTCATATGTAGTGGTACGGCGTGGCTACCATGCACAGTGACCAAGCAAAGTATGCATATGTCACTGACCATGACCAACGAGTTTCACTTCATGTGGTCAGCATTGACAGCTCACAACACAAGTCACAGATAGTCAAAGGGGGTAACGATGGTTGGGAACACTGCTTTTAACTAGAAAGCACAAATACGTTTAATATGTAGTGACACGGCGTCTTAACCATGTACAGTGACAAACCAAAGTAGGCATATGTCACAAACAATGACGAATCAAATTTCATAGCGTGTGGTCAATATTGAAAACTCATAACACGAGTCACAAATGGTCAGAAGGGGAAACAATGGGTTGAGAACACTAGATTTCAACTAGCAAGTACAAAGAAATTCAACAAGTAGTGGCACGGTGTGGCTAGAATGAACAGTGACCAACAAAAGGATGAATACGTCACCGACTATGACCGAAGAAGTCCACTATGTGTGGTCAACATTGACAGCTCATAACACGAGTCACAAATGGTCAGAAGGGGAAACAATGGGTTGAGAACACTAGATTTCAACTAGCAAGTACAAAGAAATTCAACAAGTAGTGGCACGGTGTGGCTAGAATGAACAGTGACCAACAAAAGGATGAATACGTCACCGACTATGACCAAAGAAGTCCACTATGTGTGGTCAACATTGACAACTCATAACATGAGTCACGAATGGTCAGAGGGAGAGACAATGGTTTCGGAACCCTATGCATGGACTAGAAAGGACAAATAACTTCAATACATAGTGGCACGATGTGGCTACTATGCACACCAAACAACCAAACTAGGCATATGTCACTGACCATGACCAAACAATTTCAACATGGGTGGTCAACGTTCACCAACCATAAAACAAGTCACAAACGGCCAGAGGGGGAAACAATGGTCGGGGAATATCAGTTCTCAACTAGCAAGTGCAACGCCCTTCAATCAGTAGTAGCACGGTGTGGCTACCATGCACAATGACCGACCAAACTAGGCATATGTACTGCCTTTGACCAATAGAAATCCGCTGTGTGTGGTCAACGTTGACAACTCATAATATGAGTCACAAATAGTCAGAGGGGGAAACAATTGCTTGAGAACACCAAGTATAAACTACAAAGCACAATGACCTTCAATACATTGTGGCATGATGTGGATACCATACACGATGACCAACCAAGGTATCGTATGTCACTGACGATCACCAAACAATGTCACCATGTTTGGTAAACTTTGACAGCTTATATCATGAGTCACAAATGATCAGAGTGGAAGTTAATGGTTTCTAGATACTTGTTATGGACAAGCAAGTACAAATACCCTCAATATGTTGTGGCACAGTGTGGCAACAATGCACAGTGACCAACCAAAGTATGCATGTCACTGACCATGACCAAAGAATTTCACTTAATGTGGTCAATAATGACAACTCACAACACGAGACACAAATAATCAGAGAGGCTAACAACGGTTTGGGAACACTAGCTATAAAGTAGAAACTACAAAGACCTTCGATACATAGTGACACGGTGTGGTAACCATGTACAGGGACAAACCAAAGTAGGCATATGTCACTAACCATGACCAAACAGATTTCACAGTGTGTGGTCAACGTTGAAAACTCATAACACGAGTCACAAATGGTCAATGGGGGAAACCATGGGTTGGGAAGACTAGTTTTCAACTAGCAAGTAGAAAACATTTCAACATGTAGTGGCACGGTGTGGCTAGCGTGCATAGTGACCAACCACAGGATGCATATGTCACTGACTATGACCCAAGAAGTCCACTATGTGCGGTCAACATTGACAACTCATAACACGAGTCACAAATAGTCATAGGGAGAGACAATGGTTTGGGAACACTATGCATTGACTAGAAAGGACAAAGAACTTCAATACGTAGTGGTGCGGTGTGGCTACAATACACACTAAACAACCAAACTAGGCATATGTAACCGGCCATGATGAAAGAATTTCAATATGGGTGGTCAACATTCACCAGCCATAACACGAGTCACAAATGGTCAGAGGGGGAAACAGTGGTCTGGGAATATCAGTTCTCGATTTGCAAGTATAGAGACCTTCAATCAGTATAAGCACGGTGTGGCTACCAAGCACAATGACCGCCCAAAGTAGGCAAATGTACTGCCTTTGACCAAAGAATTCCGCTGTGTGTGGTCAACGTTGACAACTCATAGTAGGAGTCACAAATGGTCAGAGGGGGAGACAATGGGTTGGGCACACCAGGTATTAACTAGCAAGCACAAGGACCTTCAATACGATGTGGCATGGTGTGGATACCATGCACAATGACCAACCAAAGTAGGCATATGTCACTGACCATGACCAGATAATGTCACTAAGTGTGGTAACATTTGACAATTCATAACACGAGTCACGAATGGTCATAGTGGAAGCCAATGGTTTGTGAATACTAGTTATCGAGTATCAAGTACAAATACCTTCAATATGTAGTGGCACAGCGTGGCTACCATGTATAGTGAGCAACCAAAGTTTGTATGTGTCACTGACCATGTCCGACAAATTTCACTTCATGTGGTCAGCGTTGGCAACTCACAACACGAGTCACGGAGAGTCAAAGGGGGATAACAATGGTTTGGGAACACTAGCTATTAACGAGAAAGCACAAATACCTTCAATATGTAGTGACACCGCGTGGTAGCCATGTACATGGACAAACCAAAGTAGGCATATGTCACTAACCATGGCCAAACGGATTTCACAGTGTGCGGTCAACGTTGAAAACTCATAACACGAGTCACAAATGGTCAGTGGGTGAAACCATGGGCTGGGAACACTGGTTATCAACTATGAAGTAGAGACATTTTCAACAAGTAGTGGCACGGTGTGGCTAGCGTACACATTGACCAACCAAAGGATGCATATGTCACTGACTATGACCAAAGAAGTCCACTATGTGTGGTCAACATTGACAGCTCATAACACGAGTCACAAATGGTCAGAGGGAGAGACAATGGTTTGGGAACCCTATGCATCTAATAGAAAGGACAAAGAACCTCAATACGTAGTGGCACGGTGTGGCTAATATGCATACCAAACAACCAAACTAGGCATATGTCACTGACCATGACCAGAGAATTTCAATATGAGTGGTCAACGCTGACCAACCAAAACACGAGTCACAACCTGTCAGGGAGGAAACAATGGTTTGGGAATATCAGTTCTCAACTAGCAAGTACAAGGACCTTCAGTCAGTGATTACACTGTGTGGCTTCCATGCACAATTACTGACCAAAGTAGGTATGTGTACAACCATTGACCAAAGACATCCGCTATGTGTGGTCAACGTTGACAACTCATGAAACTAGTCACAAATGGACAGAGGGGGGAAATGGTTTGGGAACACCAAGTATCAAAAAACAAGCACAAGGAGCTTCAATACGTTCTGCCACGGCGTGGATACCATGCACGATGACCAACCAAAGTAGGAATATGTCACTGACCATGACCAAATAATGTCACTAAGTGTGGTAAACTTTGACAGCTCATAACACGAGTCACAAATGGTCAAAGTGGAAGACAATGGTTCGTGGATACCAGTTATCAAGTAGGAACTACAAATACCCTCAATGTATAGTGGTACAGCGTGGCTACCATGCATAGTAACCGACCAAAGTATGCATATTTCACTGACCATGACCAACAAATTTCACTTCATGTGGTCAGCGTTGACAACTCACAACACGAGTCACATATAGTCAAAGGGGGGTAACAATGGTTTGGGAACACTAGCTAGTAACTAGAAAGCACAAATACCTTTAATATGTAGTGACATGGCGTGGTAACCATGTACGTTGACAAACCAATGTAGGCATGTCACTAACAATGACCGAATGGATTTCATATTGTGTGGTCAATATTGAAAACTCACAACACGAGTCACAAATGGTCAGAGGGGGGAAAAATTGGGTTGGGAACACTACTTGTCAACTAGCAAGTACGAAGAACTTCAACAAGTAGTGGCACGGTGTGGCTAGCATGCACAGTGACCGACCAAGGATGAATACATCACTGAATATGACTGAAGAAGTCCACTATGTGTGGTCAACATTGACAACTCATTACATGGGTCAGAAATGGTCAGAAGGAGAGACAATGGTTTGGGAACCCTATGCATGGACTAGAAAGGACAAATAGCTTCAATACGTAATGGCACGGTGTGGCTACTATGCACACCAAAAAACCAACCTAGGCATATGTCACTAACCATGACCAAAGAATTTCAATATGGGTGGTCAACGTTCACAAACCATAACACGAGTCACAAACGGTCAGAGGCGGAAACAATGGTTTGGGAATATCGGTCATCAACTAGCATGTACAATGTCCTTCAATCAGTAGTAGCACGGTGTGGCTACCATGCACAATGACCGACCAAAGTAGGCACATGTACTTCCTTTGACCAAAGAAATCCGCTATGTGTGGTGAACATTGCCAACTCATCATACAAGTCACAAGTAGCCAGAGGGGGAAACAATTGTTTGGGAAGACAAAGTATAAACAAGCAAGCACAGTGACCTTCAATACATTATAGCACGGTGTGGATACCATACACGAGGTCCAACCAAGGTATGCATATGTCACTGACCATGACCAAAGAAAGTCACCATATGTGGTAAACTCTGACAACTCATAACACGAGTCACAAATGGTCAGAGTGGAAGATAATGCTTTCTAGATACTAGATATTGACTAGCAAGTACAAATACCTTCAATATGTAGTGGCACAGTGTGGTTACAGTGCACAGTGACCGACCAAAGAATGCATATGTCACTGATCATGACCAAAGAATTTCACTTCATGTGGTCAATGTTGACAACTCACAACACGAGTCACAGACAATCAGAGGGGCTAACAACGGGTTGGGAACACTAGGTATCAACTAGAAAGCACAAATACCTTCGATACGTAGTGCCATGGCGTGGTAACCATGTACATAGACAATCCTAAGTAGGCATATGTCAGAAACCATGACGGAAGAAGTCCACTTTGTGTGGTCAACATTGACAACTCATAACACGAGTCGCAAATGGTCAGAGGGAGAGAAAATGGTTTGAGAACCCTATGTATTGACTAGAAAGGACAAAGAACTTCAATACGTAGTGGCATAGTGCGGCTAATATGCACACCAAACAACCAAACTAGGCATATGACACTGACCATGACCAGAGAATCTCAATATGGGTGGTGAACGTTAACCAGCCATAACACGAGTCACAAACGGTCAGGGGAGGAAACAATGGTATGGGAATATCAGTTCTCAACTAGCAAGTACATCGACCTTCAGTCAGTAGTAACACGGTGTCCCTACCATGCACAATGACCGACCACAGTAGGCATATGTACTACCTTTGACAAAATAAATCCGCTGTGTGTGGTCAACATTGACAACTCATAATACGATGCACAAATGGTCAGATGGGGAAACAATGGTTTGTGATCACCAAGTATCAAATAGCAAGCACAAGGAGCTTCAATAGGCTGTGGAACAGTGTAGATGCCATGCACGATGCCCAACCAAAGTATGCATATGTCACTTACCATGACAAAATAATGTCACCAAGAGTGATAAACTAAGACAACTCATAACACGAGACGCAAATGGTTAGGGTGGAAGATAATGGTTTGTGAATACTTGTTATGGACTAGCAAGTACAAATACCTTCAATATGTAGTGGCACAGCGTGGCTACAATGCACAGTGACCAACCAATATATGCATATGTCACTGACCATGAGCAAAGAATTTCAATTCATGTGGTCAACATTTACGACACACAACACGTGTCACATATAGTCAAAGGGGGCTAACAATGGTTTGGGAATACTAGCTGTCAACAAGAAAGCACAAACACCTTCGATACGTAATGACACGACGTGGTAACCATGTACAGTGACAAACCAAAGTAGGCATATGGGACAAACCATGACCAAACGGATTTCACAGTGTGTGGTCAACGTTGAAAACTCATAACACGAGTCACAACTGGTCAGAAGGGGAAACCGTGGGTTGGGAACACTAGTTATCAACTAGCAAGTAGAAAGATTTTTAACAAGTAGTTGCACGGTGTGGCTAGCGTGCACAGTGACCAACCAAAGGATGCACACGTCACTGACTATGACCGAAGAAGTCCACTATGTATGGGCGACGTTGACAACTCATAACATGAGTCACAAATGGCTAGAGGGATAAACAATGGTTTGGGAACCATATGTATCGACTAGAAAGGACAAAGAACATGAATACGCAGTGGCACGGTGTGGCTACTATGTACACCAAATAACCAAACTAGGCATTTGTCACCGACCATGATGAAATGATTTCAATATAGGTGGTCAACATTCACCAACCATAACAAGGGACACAAACGATCAGAGGAGGAAACAATAGTCTGTGAATATCAGTTCTCAACTAGCAAGTACAGCCACCTTCAATCAGTAGAAGCACGGTGTGGCTACCATGCACAGTGACCGACCAAAGTAGCCATATGTACTACCTTTTACCAAAGAAATCCTCTGTGTGTGGTCAGCTTTGACAAGTCATAATAGGAGTCACAAATGGTCAGAGGGGGAGACAATGGTTTGGGAACACCAGGTATCAACTAGCAAGCACAGGGACCTTCAATAAGTTGTGGCACACTGTGGCTACCATGCACAGTGAGCAACCAAAGTATGCATGTCACTGACCATGACCAAAGAATTTCACTTAATGTGGTCAGCGTTGATAACTCACAACACGAGTCACTGATAGTCAGAGGGGGGTAACAATGGTTTGGGAACACTAGCTATCAACTAGAAAGCACAAAGACCTTCAATACAGAATGACACGGCATGGTAACCACGTACTGTGACAAACCAAACTAGGCATATGGGTGGTTAATGTTCACAACCCATAACATGAGTCACAAATGGTCCGAGGGGGAAAACATGGTTTCAAAACACTATGTATCTTCTAGCAAGAACACAGATTTTCCGGATGTATTGGCACGGTGTGGCTACCGTGCACAATGACCTACCCAGTTAGGTATACATCACTGCTCATGACCAAAGAAGTTTAGTGTGTGAGGGCGACGTTCAAAACTCATAACATAAGTCAGAAATGGGCAGAGGGAGAAACAATGGTTTGGGAATACTCGGTATGGACTAGCAAAGTACAAATACCTACGATAAGTGGTGGCACGGTGTGGCTACCATGCACAATGACCAACCAAAGTATGCTTGTGTCACTGGATATCATAAAAAGAGTTTCAATGTGTATAGTCAACTTTCCTTATTACAGCTGGTCAATCGGAGCAATGGTTGAGAGGTTATTCAAGCTCGAAGTTGCAAAATTTGACATTCCGTCTGCGTCAATATTTTATGATTAAACTAACTTTGTTATCATGCATTCTTTGGAAAACCACCTCTAATCTTACACCCCCTTATTTTATGCCCTTTGCCCATAGGAACCCTTATAATGTCATTTGGACATCATATGAACACCATGTGAGTTGGCTTAGTGCTTGTAGAGTTAGATTCTGTAGCGGTAGGTCCTGGGTTTGAATCCTCGTACGCGCAATAAAGAGTAGGCTCGCAGCCTGGGAGGGAGGGGGGGCGGTGGTGTTGTGATACCTCAACTCTACCTTTGTGCCTAAGCCATGGGGGGAGAGGGGGGGGGGTATCATAACGTGGTTGCAAATCTGTCCTCCAGGTCGTCCACGGAACATCCCTCTAGGAGGGTGGGAGGGAGTATTCCAGTGAAGGCACCTACACATAACAAATCAACAAAAACCGACCTGGTGTCAAAGGGAGAAACCTTTTGCTCTTTATTGACTAGCAAGTACAAAGACTTTCAGCAAGTAGTGGAACGGTGTGGCTANGGGTTTGAATTCTCGTACGCGCAGTATAGAATAGGCTCGCAACCTGGGAGGGAGGGGGGGCGGTCGTGTTGTGATACCTCGACTCTACCTTGGAGCCTAAGCCGTGGGGGGAGAGGGTTGGTATCATAACATGGTCGCAAATCTTTCCTCCAGGTCGTCCACGGAACATCCCTCTAGGAGGGTGGGAGGGAGTATTCCAGTGAAGGCACCTACACATAACAAATCAACAAAAACCGACCTGGTGTCAAAGGGAGAAACCTTTTGCTCTTTATTGACTAGCAAGTACAAAGACTTTCAGCAAGTAGTGGAACGGTGTGGCTACCATGCACAATGACCAACCAGATTAGACATGTGCCACTTACCATGACCAAATAATTTTACTATGTGCGGTTAACGTTCACAACCCATAATATGGGTCACGAATTGTTAGAGGGGGGAACAATGGTTTGGGAATACTAGATACCAACTAGCAAGTACAACGACCTTCAGTCAGTAGTAGCACGGTGTGGCCACCATGCACAATGACCGACTAAATAAGGCATATGTACTGCCTATGACCAAAGAAATCCACCATGTGTGGTCAACGTTGACAACTCATAACACGACTCACAAATGGTGAGAGGGGGAAAAAATGGTTTGGGAACACCAAGTATCAAATAGCAAGCACAAGGAGCTTCAGTACGTTGTGGCACGGTGTGGATACCATGCATGATGACCAACCAAAGTATGCATATGTCACTGACCATGACCAAATAATGTCACTGAGTGTGGTAAACGTTGACAACTCATAACACGAGTCACAAATGGTCAGGGTGAAAGATAATGGTTTGCATTCACTAGTTTGCTTTGTGAATACTAGTTAACGACTAGCAAGTACGAGTACCTTCAATATGTAGTGGCACAGTGTGGCTACAATGCACAGTTACCAACCAGAATATGCATATGTCACTGACCATGAACAAAGAATTTCATCTCATTTGGTCAACATTTACAACTCACAACACGAGTCACAGATAGTCAGAGGAGGCTAACAATGGTTTGGGAAAACTAGCTGTCAGCAAGAAAGCATAACGATCTTTGATACGTAATGACACGGCATGGTAACCATGTTAATTGACAAACCAAAGTAGGTATATGTCACAAACCATGACCAAACGGATTTCACAGTGTGTGGTCAATGTTGAAAACTTGTAACACAAGTCACAAATGGTCACTGGGGTAAACCATGGGTTGGCAATACTAGTTGTCAACTAGCAAGTAGAAAGATTTTCAACAAGTAGTGGCACGGTGTGGCTAGCGTGCACATTGACCAACCAAAGGATGCACATGTCACTGAGTATGACCGAAGAAGTCCACTATGTATGGTCAACATTGACAGCTCATAACACGAGTCACAAATGGTCAGAGGGAAAGACAATGGTTTAGCAACCCTATGCCTCAACTAGAAATGACAAAGAACTTCAATACGTAGTGGCACGGTGTGGCTACTATACAAACCAAACAACCAAACTTTGCATGTTTCACTGACCTTGATGAAAGAATTTCAATATAAGAGGTCAACATTCACCAACCATAACACGAGTCACAAATGGTCAGATGGGGAAACAATGGTCTGTGAATATCAGTTCTCAACTAGCAAGTACAGCAACCTTCAATCAGTATAAGCACGGTGTGGCTACCATGCACAATGAACGACCAAAGTAGGCACATGTACTACCTTTGACCAAAGAAATTTGCTGTGTGTGATCAGCGTTGACAACTCATAATAGGAGTAACAAATGGTCAGAGGGGGGGGGGGGACAATGGTTTGGGAACACCAGGTATCAACTAGCAAGCACAAGGACCTTCAATAAGTTGTGGCACGGTGTGGATACCATGCACGATGACCAACCAAAGTAGGCATATGTCACTGACCATGACNAACTCATAATAGGAGTAACAAATGGTCAGAGGGGGGGGGGGGACAATGGTTTGGGAACACCAGGTATCAAGTAGCAAGCACAAGGACCTTCAATAAGTTGTGGCACGGTGTAGATGCCATGCACGATGACCAACCAAAGTAGGCATATGTCAATGACCATGAACAGATAATGTCACCAAGTGTGATAAACTAAGACAACTCATAACACACGTCACAAATGGTCAGGGTGGAAGATAATGGGTTGTGAATACTAGTTATCGACTAGCAAGTACAAATACCCTCAATGTGTAGTGGCACAGCGTGGCTACAATGCACAGTGACCAACCAATATATGCATATGTCACTGACCATGAACAAAGAATTTCAATTCATGTGGTCAACATTTACGACACACAACACGAGTCACAGATAGTCAAAGGGAGCTAGCAATGGTTTGGGAACACTAGCTGTCAACAAGAACGCACAAACACCTTCGATACGTAATGACACGGCGTGGTAACCATGTACAGTGACAAACCAAAGTAGGCATATGTGACAAACCATGACCAAACGGATTTCACAGTGTGTGGTCAACGTTGAAAACTCATAACACGAGTCACAACTGGTCAGAAGGGGAAACCTTGGGTTGGGAACACTAGTTATCAACTAGCAAGTAGAAAGATTTTTAACAAGTAGTGGCACGGTGTGGCTAGCGTGCACAGTGACCAACCAAAGGATGTACACGTCACTGACTATGACCGAAGAAGTCCACCATGTATGGCCGACATTGACAACTCATAACACGAGTCACAAATGGTTAGAGGAATAGACAATGGTTTGGGAACCATATGTATCGACTAGAAAGGACAAAGAACATAAAAATGCAGTGGCACGGTGTGGCTACTATGTACACCAAACAACCAAACTAGGCATTTGTCACCAACCATGATGAGATAATTTCAATATGGGTGGTCAACATTCACCAACCATAACAAGAGACACAAACGATCAGAGAAGGAAACAATAGTCTGTGAATATCAGTTCTCAACTAGCAGGTATAGCCACCTTCAATCAGTATAAGCACGGTGTGGCTACCATGCACAGTGACCGACCAAAGTAGCCATATGTACTACCTTTGACCAAAGAAATCCTCTGTGTGTGGTCAGCTTTGACAAGTCATAACAGGAGTCACAAATGGTCAGAGGGGGAGACAATGGTTTGGGAACACCAGGTATCAACTAGCAAGCACAGGGACATTCAATAAGTTGTGGCACACCGTGGCTACCATGCACAGTGACCAACCAAAGTATGCATGTCACTGACCATGACCAACGAGTTTCACTTAATGTGGTCAGCGTTGATAACTCACAACACAAGTCACTGATAGTCAGAGGGGGGTAACAATGGTTTGGGAACACTAGCTATCAACTAGAAAGCACAAAGACCTTCAATACGGAATGACACGGCATGGTAACCACGTACTGTGACAAACCAAACTAGGCATATGGGTGGTCAACGTTCACAACCCATAACACGAGTCACAAATGGCGAGAGGGGGAAAACATGTTTTCAAAACACTATGTATCTTCTAGCAAGTACACAGATTTTCCGGATGTATTGGCACGGTGTGGCTACCGTGCACAATGACCTACTCAAGTAGGTATACATCACTGCTCATGACCAAAGAAGTTTAGTGTGTGTAGGGGACGTTCACAACTCATAACACAAGTCAGAAACAAGCAGAGGGAGAAACAATGGTTTGGGAATACTCGGTTTGGACTAGCAAAGTACATATACCTAGGATAAGTGGTGGCATGGTGTGGCTACCATGCACAATGACCAACCAAAGTATGCTTGTGTCACTGGATACCATAAAAAGAGTTTCACTGTGTGTAGTCAACCTTCCTTATTACGGCTGGTCAATCGGAGCAATGGCTGAAAGGTTATTCAAGCTCGAAGTTGCAAAACTTGACATTCAGTCTGCGTCAATATTTTATGATTAAACTAACTTTGTTATCAGTCATGCTTTTGAAAACCACCTCTAATCTTACACCCCCTTATTTTATGCCATTTGCCCATAGGAACCCATATAATGTCATTTGGACATCATATGAACACCATGTGAGTTGGCTTAGTGCTTGTAGAGTTAGATTGTGGAGCGGTAGGTCCTGGGTTTGAATTCTCGTACGCGCAGTATAGAATAGGCTCGCAACCTGGGAGGGAGGGGGGGCGGTCGTGTTGTGATACCTCGACTCTACCTTGGAGCCTAAGCCGTGGGGGGAGAGGGTTGGTATCATAACATGGTCGCAAATCTTTCCTCCAGGTCGTCCACGGAACATCCCTCTAGGAGGGTGGGAGGGAGTACTCCAGTGAAGGCACCTACACATGACAAATCAACAAAAACCGGCCTGGTGTCAAAGGGAGAAACCTTTTGCTATTTATTGACTAGTAAGTACAAAGACTTTCAACAAGTAGTGGAACGGTGTGGCTACCATGCACAATGACCAACCAGATTAGACATGTGCCACTTACCATGACCAAATAACTTTACTATGTGCGGTTAACGTTCACAACCCATAACATGGATCACGAATTGTTAGAGGGGGGAACAATGGTTTGGGAATACTAGATACCAACTAGCAAGTACAACGACATTCAGTCAGTAGTAGCACGGTGTGGCCACCATGCACAATGACCGACCAAATAAGGCATATGTACTTCCTATGACCAAAGAAATCCACCATGTTTGGTCAATGTTGACAACTCATAATACGACTCACAAATGGTGAGAGGGGGAAAAAATGGTTTGGGAACACCAAGTATCAAATAGCAAGCACAAGGAGCTTCAATACGATGTGGCACGGTGTGGATACCATGCACGATGACCAACCAAAGTAGGCATATGTCACTGACCATGACCAAATAATGTCACTGAGTGTGGTAAACGTTGACAACTCATAACACGAGTCACAAATGGTCAGGGTGAAATATAATGGTTTGCATTCACTAGTATGCTTTGTGAATACTAGTTATCGACTAGCAAGTATAAATACCTTCAATATGTAGTGGCACAGTGTGGCTATTATGCACAGTTACCAACCAAAATATGCATATGTCACTGTCCATGAACAAAGAATTTCATTTCATGTGGTCAACATTTACTACTCACAACACGAGTCACAGATAGTCCGAGGGGGCGAACAATGGTTTGGGAAAACTAGCTGTCAACAAGAAAGCACAAAGATCTTTGATACGTAATGACACGGCGTGGTAACCATGCAAAGCGACAAACAATAGCAGGCATATGTCACAAACCATGACCAAACGGATTTCACAGTGTGTGGTCAACGTTGAAAACTTGTAACACAAGTCACAAATGGTCACTGGGGTAAACCATGGGTTGGGAACACTAGTTATCAACTAGCAAGTAGACCGATTTTGAACAAGTAGTGGCACGGTGTGGCTAGCGTGCACATTGACCAACCAAAGAATACACACGTCACTGAGTATGACCGAATAATCCTCTATGTATGGTCAACATTGACAGCTCATAACACGAGTCAAAAATGGTCAGAGGGAAAGACAATAGTGTAGGAACCCTACGCGTCGACTAGAAAGGACAAAGAATTTCAGTACGTAGTGGCACAGTGTGGCTACTCTGCACACCAAACAACCAAACTTTGCATATGTCACTGACCTTGATGAAAGAATTTCACTATAAGAGGTCAACATTCACCAACCATAACACGAGTCACAAATGGTCAGAGGGGGAAACAATGGTCTGTGAATATCAGTTCTCAACTAGCAAGTACAGCGACCTTCAATTAGTATAAGCACGGTGTGGCTACCATGCACAGTGACCGACTAAATTAGGCACATGTACTACCTTTGACCAAAGAAATTTGCTGTGTGTGGTCAGCGTTAACAACTCATACCAGGAGTAACAAATGGTCAGAGGAGGGGGGGACAATGGTTTGGGAACACCAGGTATCAAGTAGCAAGCACAAGGACCTTCAATAAGTTGTGGCACGGTGTGGATACCATGCACGATGACCAACCAAAGTAGGCACATGTCACTGACCATGACCAAATAATGTCACTAAGTGTGGTATACTTTGACAACTCACAACACGATGGTGAATCCAGCGCATGAGTACCCCTAGTGCCTTCCCATCGCGGGGGTTGATAGTGCTCACCAGGAAGATGACTTTGAGACTCGCATGATCATGTTCATCTGCCGCCCCATGGCAATAGGATGCCTTTAATGTGATGCCACAACGAGCAAACGAATACAGGTGGGCAGGGAGGGGACCTTGCTGTCGAGATCGCACTACCCTGTCAAGAAAGCAGTAAAACGTTCGTGCTCCGCGATGAAGAGAGAGATCTAGAGGGCAGAGGAAGCCGAGGAAGTCGTGGTGATGCTATCCACCAAGAACGGAAGAAGATTGGGCCGAGTGAGTTCTGAGTGAGTGGACTCCATGGTCCAATGCATAAAACAACGGAAAGCCGCTGGTTGGGCATCCGTGGAGAAATCTAGCAGGTACAGGCGCCGCAACCCTTCCAAGTACTCCTCCCATTCATCCCGCAAACGCTGTACTGTGCTGCTAAGGAACGCGCAGACTACGTCATGGAGCAACTGCTATTGTTGCCGCTGCTCACGTTCCTCGATAACTTGTCTCGCCCGATCAACCAACGTGCAGAGGGTGCGGTATTGCTGCGCAACATCAACACGCAAAGCCAGAACACTCTCTCGCTACTGCACCATATCTTGTAACCGAGCACCATTGGCCGCCCACTTTGTCTCACACTCGGTGCGCAACTGTTGTATGTTTGCCATTTGTGCGTCAAGTTGCTGTAGTTTTGGGGTCAGGCGGGCTATCTCTGCCCGTACTGTCCTTAGGTTTCCGCCCAACTCCGCCCGCCGGTCCATGAGTTGCTGTCCTTCCACCACGGATGGTTCGTCACCTCGATTTGCAGCTTTGTTCAATGCTTCTTGTAATAGGTGCACCTCCTGAAGCCTTGTCAGGATGTCTACCGCCTGGGTTTCATGGTTCTGGAGATTGCGCTGCATGTTCGCGCGAGCGGACTCACAGGCGGCAAGGGAGTTCCGGATGTTGGCTAAGTTGTTGGCAGAGCTGCACACATGCTCCTCGTACATCGTCACCAATGCTCGGTGTTGTTCTCAAAGTCTTTCCACGCTGCCTGCCCAAGCTTGATTTCGGGTAATGCTAGAGGCGAACGTCTGCTACAGCATGTCATTGCTGTGGGGGTCAGGCATATCTGGGGAGGGTGGTGGCGCTGGGCATGGATTGTCCATGCGCAAGGCATGGAGCATGTCATCTGCCTCAGCCATGGTGAGTAACGCCGCCAGTGCACTGGCCTCGGACTCAGATGTTGCAGCAGCTTCCGCCACATATTCAGCAAGATGGTACTTATAGCACGCCCAGTCGGTCTGATCCATGTCTGGCATGAAGCCAGTGAGGTTGTCTTGCCGTTGTTATCCAGTTGTGGTCGCGAGATCTGTGTTGTTGTTCGAAGGGATGGGAACAGAAGCGTCCTCTTGCCGTTGTTCTCTAGTTGTGGTCGCAGGATCCTCGTCGTTGTTCAAGTGGATGAGAGCCGAGAATGCTCTTCGTGGTGACTGTCGGTTGCGTAAATGATGTAAAGTGTGGGAATGTAGACTTGAGGGCCGCTGTTGGGAGCTGCGGGACATCGTCCTACCAATCCGAGGCGGTTGGGTTGGTTGGGCGTGCCGCCTTGGCCGTCGGAGGGCAAGAGGTATGTCAGGCTCCGGATCATGCCGTAGCGTGGAGTGCCCACCGCTGATTTCTCCCGGTTGCGTGGATATGCGGCCGCGTGAGAGGACATTGTCCCCCAAAGTTCCCACCGATGCTTGCATGCGTCGGGTGATACGGACCTGCAATTCCCTTGGGTTTGGTGCACGATCCTCCAGAGAATCGCTGCTGTCCATAGAAGATGTCGGTGCGTTGGCGACGATCTTCATGAGGCAGGCCGTGGTGGATTGATCGTCCGCATGCTCGAGGTGGCTGGTGGAGGGCGCCTGCCTTGTCAGCAACCGCACGTGCCGCTGATGTGGCACTTCCATCGCTTCGAATTTAAGCGGGACATATGATGGTGTCCCGTCATCGTCGTGTAGCGTCACGCATTTCTCCCCGAGAAAAAGTGTCACGTCGCACAGCGTCAACCAATCATTTGCAAGGAGGACATCATACGTGGATGTCTTGTACACCTGCACCAGCAAGCTCCGGTAAATGTTTCCAACCTGAAGGGGAAATAAGTCAATCTGTCCCTTGGACCCGGTGATCTCGCCTCCTCCGGTTCTGAATCAAAGATCAACAGATCGGATGAGGTTCAACCAAGTAAACCGCCGAATGATGCGCATGGAAACGGTGGTATGCCTTGCCCCGGTGTCTACAACAGCAACGAATTTGACACCGGCAATCCAGATGGGACATGAGATGACCGTACAAGTGAATTCTGGCCATGGTTGGCGACGAAGGGTCACGGGTTGCCAGGCAAGGTCCCCCGTGTCGATGAATTGGCGAATGAATCGTCGAGTTCCATCAACATGCTCCCTCATCATGCGATGACCTAGCAATTCAAGCCAACAGTTCACCCTCCATCCCAATGGGGCCATTGTAATGTTAACTTCCCCAAAGAAAGTTTCAAGTTGTGTAATTTGCCCCGGCAAATGAGTTTGAACGTCCACCTAGGGTAACGTAAGGTGCGTCCGGTCAAAGAATTGCCGGATGGCACTTACTACTGCTTGGCCCCTTGGTCTTTGTGGTGTTGGAGGCTCGTCCGGCTGTATGTGCGGCGCAACTACAGGGGCAGAGTCGCGTTGCGCTTGGCGAAGCCAATCTCTGTATTCCTTGTGTGTCCACCCTGGCGCATCCTTAAAAATATTTGTTCGTCTGCGGACGTTAATGTGTCCGATGTTCACGGCGTGCTGAGGAAAACCCTCAAGCGGATATGCCCAGCTGTATTCCTCAGGAGTGAGATCTCGTTCCTGGCCCAGGATCAGCACTTTTCCTTTTGAAGGGGACTCGTCAAGAGGTGGTTCATTGTCATATGTTGTCGTTGGGGGCTCGCCAGGAGGTGGTGTACCATCGTATGTCGTCGTGTCGATGGAGCTACGATCTTTCTACCCTTCTCTTGGCAATCGGTTGAGAGCGTCGGCGTTGCGGTTCGAAAATGCCGGCTGATATTTGATGGAGATATTGTATCCTTGAAGAATTAAGGCCCATTTGCCAAGGATCCCTTCATGATTTTGCGTTGTAAGCAACCATTGGAGGGCCTGATGATCAGTGAGGATGGTGAAAGGTTTCGCATTTTGTACATAATCTCAGTACAACTGAATGGCGTACAACAGCTTCAGGCATTCTCCCTTCACAGGAGGATATTTTGCCTCTGTGTATTTGAGCGCGCGGCTACCATAACAAACCACTCTCGTTTTCCTGTTTCGTGCCGTCCGGTTTCCCCACGACCACTAGATTGGAGCGCCAATGGTTTTCCACTTCCACAATCACGCCTTACACCTTGAGTTCACGCAGGCCTTCATTCATGACATCTTTTTGGTCCTGGGGAAGGCGACGAGCCTTCTGCTTATGCGCAGGTGCATCTCCTGTGTTGATGACGTGTACCGTGTTGATTGCTCCAATCTATGTTGACTTGCCTGCGAATACTTGTTCGTGACATGTAAGGAGCTCATTGACTTCTCGCCGCTGTTCTTCTGTCAAACATTCATGAAGCATGTGATCCCATTGTTGAGCATGTGGGACACTTGATGGTGACAGCTCCTCATCTCCCACTAGACCCGCCTCGAGGTGAGGATCAGGATCCCAATAATCATGAATTTGGAGGTTAAAATTGCAAGAACTACCTGGTGTGATGGTGAGGGCCTTGGATTGACGCGGAGGTGGCTCGCCATCAAGGCAAAGCCAGCCGTTGTTGCTCATTGGTTCCGCGTCTGAATCTTCAGAGGCAGTATATTCAGAGAGAGCAGTGTTGTTGTCGCTTACGAGCATCTTTCCTTTTCGCTCCGCCTGCCTGACAAGATCCACTGGGATCACTGGTCGTGTAATCATTGGCTCAAGCGGTGGATCCAACGTCTGTGTAGGCCCAGAATGAGTGGGATTGGTGTGTTCCGGGGCAATGTCATTGAAGCATCTGCTTACTGCGCTGGGGACAGCCATTTAGGGCTGTCCATCGATGTCATGTGTATTCTGCCTATGGGGATCTACGGTCGATGGTCCATTGGAGCAGCACATGCTCGTATAGAGCCTGATGGGATGGGTACTAAGGTGGGAGCTGGCGTCTCTGCCCTCTCGGCATATGGCGGGGCAGCGGGGAATGCATCACGCTCCGGGTATGCCAAGATGGAATTCCTGGCAACTTAATCCTCGGCGTAAGCTTCTTCCTATGAAAAAGGATGACCTCACTGGGTAGGCATTCACATCCTTGGCCCCACAATTAGGACTGCACATGTAGTACATCATGCCGAGGTGAGTTGCATGATTCCGTCAGCGTAGAACAGGCCTGCTTGTCGAGGGATGAGGTAGTCGGTTCCCAACAAGACGTTGTAGGTGCGGGCCACCGTCACCTGCATTCGTATGGCCTCATGGATGAGGTCCACTTGCAAGGGAAGGTTGTCCACAACACCATGTCCTACATCCAACCCGCCGGATGCATTTGTAAACGTCTTTGACGTCGGTTGAATCCTGTGTTGCCAGCCGACCGCTTGCAGGACCTGGAACGTCACCGTGGTGTGAGTGGCACCCAGGTCGATGATTGCTAGGAACGTTTTGTTGCAAATCCATACAAAGAAGTTGACCACCTCATGGTGCGGAGCCTGTGTCTTAGGTGGCGCAAGAGGCATGGGTCGCCATCCACAAGTGTCGGGTTCCGCTTGGACAGCTACCTTGCTGAGTTGATCATGCAGGGCTTTGGTGCAACTGGGGCGAATGCCACCCGGGCGAAGCGTCTCAGCGTATTCCTCCAAGACGGCAGCGAAGTCTGGGAGATGGGAGGGGTTTTTTTGTAAGTATTCCCCCAAGGATACCTCCTGGAAAGGGCAATGGAAGGAGTTGTTAGCACCTGCCGTCATTGCGTGTTGAGGGTGCAAAGGTCACATTTTGGCGGCGCGGAGGTGTGAGAGCCTTCGGGAGGGGCGCACGCACGATATGGATGGGGGTTTGGGAGACATCGCCGGAATCTGATTTGGTAGGCGGGTGGAGCGCGCTTTGACACATGTCTGTAGGTCTGCCTCAGCCCGTTCCTGTTGTTCCTTATATTGACGCATGCGCTCGTACATCTCCACGATTGACCATCCTTCCACGCCTTGTGCTTGAGCCACCATGACCAGTTCCTGTTCCGTAGCCGTTGGAGGGGTTTCTGTGGTCTCCTCCTCGCAGTGGGAAAGACCCAGCTTCATATTCCGCGCAAGCGTATCTAAAACAGAAGGTTGGGAGATTCTTGGTAGTTCTCTGGTTTCCTTGTGCTGCGCGTACGCCTTCCATTGTGCTGGTCCATTGCTCGCTGGACCAGAGGGACGGGAAGTCACATTGGGACCGACTGCATGTCAACCAACTACAGGTCCAGGTCTTGTTGGTCCGCGTCCTTGGTACTGTCCTCCTCTGGGCTGCATACTGGGCACCGGGGCAGGGTTGGGACATTCCCTACGCCGGTGGGTGAGTTCTCCACACCCATGGCAACTCCCGGGTGGGAAGTTGTGCGGGTTCATTGGGCTTGGTACTGAAGCTCCTGCTAGCATGCGGATGGATGGAGCCACATGCTCCTTTGGGGCTGATTGATCTCGAGCCGCTCGCTGCTTTATCTCACTTTGCTGGTGTTCTGCCTCCTCGTTCAGCGCGTCCAATGTACTAAACTGTCTTAGGTCCAACATGTTGGCAATGGCTGGGATCACAGAATCACGGTAATACTCCTTGATCATGCGTAAGGGTATGTCGATGCAGCGCATCGAAATCTTAGTGATCTTGTCGTTGTGTGGCTTGATCTTCTCTTGTCTTCATGCGGATAGTGCAAATATGGAGCTCTGCTTCTTCGAGGCTAATTGGGTCAAATCTCTTGGTCATTCTCTTTGCCAGGTCGTCGAAGTCCGCGAATGGACGTTCTCTATGTTATGCAGTGAACCACTCCAATGCTTTCCCATGCAACGCGAGATGTACCGCTGGGACGGTGTAGTATGGTGATAGCAGTCCATAGTCGAGGTAGGTGTCCAACTTAGACAGCCACATGGCGGGATCATCCTCTGGTTCACCCTTGAAGACGTCAAGCCTTGGGAGTGTGTAAGAAGCCTTCACCGCTGGATTTGAAGCCAGTTCATGTGGAAGCAACACCTGCGCCTGTGCCCGTGACTGGGTCCCCAGGTGAGATCGATGCTCTTGCGCCAGGCCAACTTCTCTGGTACCAGCCGATGAAGCGGTTCCCCCTCCCCTCAGTCAAACACGTCCTGCGTCGGTTCCTCCCAGTCCATAACTCCCCGTTTGCTGTCTTGCTGAACTTGCTTGTACTTGCACGACGTAGTACTGGCCTCCCCGAGCCATCGATCCTTGCTTTAGTCCAGTTATATCCCTCGTTGCTCGTGTTTTCTGCCAGAGTCTCCCCGTTATGGGAGTAGCTGATGCTTGGTTCTTTTGAAGATGAGATGGTTGCCTCTTGGATTGGACAGGTTGCATCGTGTACTTGCTTGGCGCAGCCCCCGTTGGGATGCATGCCTCCCCAAAGGTCCGCCTTGCCCAATGACTCCAACCGTGGATGAAGGATTGGTGCTTCCTTGAGCTGGGGCTTCCCTGCGACGCAATATTGCCTAAGCAAAGGATGCCTTTCTCACTTGCTGGTGGTGTGAGGACTGTTGCCCAGCACCTGCATGTCATGAGGTCATGAGGGATGGGCCTTCCCGTCGGGTTTCCCTTGCTCGTTGTTCCACAACGTCTGGGCACTTCTGCACACGTGGTGGATATACACCGCTGTCCAAGGCTGGGCGTTGAGGGTGAGTGACTGAATGGGGATGGACTACATGATTACGGAAAGTTACCGGCTGATGTAGGGAGTAGAGAGCCTGCGTTGAGGGTTGGTCCAACGACACCTCTTTCTCAACTGCCCGGTCATCCGATGCGGCCTCTGGGTTTGCACACTCCCCGTCATAGGTCACGGAGGGTGCGGGTGAAGACATCCATGAGGTGGAGAGTTCGAGGCGCCGCGGTATATGGTGTTCTTGGGTCATGTCCACTGCATCATAGACAATTTGCCCATTTGGAGTTGTGACCTCATGGAGCAGGACGGGCCCCATGTCTGCTACAAATTCTTGTTCTTCATTAGACGCGCAGTCCTCCATTTGCGCAAAATCATGTTCCCCGTTTTGGTTGTGCACATCGTCCTCCTCTGGATCTTCTAGTATCATGGCCGCCGGCTGTGCCAGTCTGGAAGGTTTCCATTCTCGGAGTTCCTTGAGACGTTGTAGGTGGAACTCCTCTTCTTCGTCCGGATTCATCTCATTTTCCACGTTGTACAGTCGTGGGGACCGATCATCCAGCGGATCCCGCTTAAACTTGGGGTCCAGCCCTGGAGGATCTTCTGGGCTTTCCTCGTAGCGGCGGGCGGTGGAGGTCCGCCTCATCCTGTCTTTTCGGGGATGCAGGATGGGGCAGGATTCGTCCTTGTGTCGCCGATGGTAGGGTCAAATGATCCACCGGCTCAGTCCTCTTGTTCTCGGACCTCGTGAGATGGAAGGAGGTCACCACCCACGGTCAAGAGGATTGTCAAGGTAGGTTCGTCTGCATCTCCTTATGCCCGGTTGGAGACGCGACGCCTCCCTCCCGAATGATCGCGCTTTGAAACTTGGACTGATTTGAAGGTACTTGCCACACTTGTCACAGAAAACAAGTGATTCCACGCTCACCGCACCATTAACACTGTTATACCATTTTCCGCCATCGCCCGGAATTGGGTCAGACAACCCAGAGGGTTTAGCTCCTAGTCACGGTTCATACTGCGCTATACATTTCACGTTCTACCTTAGTGTCTTTCTAAGTTCCTTCCCGCGTATTCTCACTCTCACTTACTTGACGATTTATTTACCGTATGATATGGAGCATCGGTCACACATGTCCCTGATTCTAACAAGTCATCAACACTCAGTTCAAAAGTGCAACTAGACTGGTTCCGTTCACCCGCGTTCCACCATCGGCAAGCAATCATCCATCGTAGGACATCAATTTTGGCAACGTACTCCCTTTTAACGTTATACAGAGGGTGAGCTGAACGTGAACGTGGTTATTCTAACCATATTCCTTTTCACCATTTCACCGCTGACAGGCAACCATCACTCGATATATCCGGTGATGATATCCGGTGATATCATCACCGGATAAGATGATATGTATCAAACTATCCTACCAACAAAAACAAAGCAATGTGAACAATCAAACTTGGTTGCTCTCAGTCCATGAGCACACACACATGCAACATCCCTCTACTTGACATGCAATCCCTCCTCTACGTGTCACCCAACAACATGCGCAAACCGTAGGCCTCCAGAGTCGACGGATCGTCGGTCGGAGCTTGTTCCTGCAATAATACAGTGCGGCTCACGCCGCCTTGCTCGCTCGTCTGCGAAGCGGTGCGATGCAACTCCAGTGGTCCGTTCACACATTGACATGCATTAGAACTGACGCACGTCAACTCATGCTCCGCTGACGGAAGAGCTCTTGTTGATACCGCTGGTAGGCCCGGAACGCCTCGGCCCGTTCTTCGGCAGCTTTGGCGGCGCATTCTCTGACGTCACGGGCCACCTCTTGCCAACTATACACAGGTAATGGTTCGTCGTCATGGGGAAGTCTCCTGAGCCACGGTTGCCAAAACTGGTCCAAGGCCCCACCAGCAGGATGATGCAACCATTGCATCACTCCCAGGACCGTCCACGCGCCCAGCCAATGAGGTACATTGCAGCAGGTGCAGATGGCATAGAAAGTCAACGGCGAGTCTCGGGCGACTCTGCTCAAATTGGGCTGCTGGAGCCCCCGCGGGAATTCAGGACCAACCCATGATGGCTCCGTTATATGTTCCTCAGGAAGCCGCCTTCCCATCCGGGAATGGTTGCACACCCACGCACACACACACACGCACTCACACACTCGCACGCACTCACACGTACTGTTCCTACTCTAACTTTTCTACTCTAGCTTGTTGCAAGACGGGACACGGGTCCCGCTCCACGGTCTGTATTTGACTGAGGGGCAGCAATCTCTCAGTCCTGTTGGTGGTTGCTAGAATCGTCTCCCACACTTGGACCGGCTCAGGAGTCAGTCTTGGAGCTCTCGAGTGAGCGCCACTGGCATCGGGTCCAAGCGTCTCAGCGATCTTTAGCATCAGCGGTCAGTCGGTCATTTTGCTTGACGGAGAGACAGCAGCCGAATCTCCTCCTGTTCTCCTTCTCTTATCCTTCGCGTGATCCTTCCCATACCTCCCCTCCCTGCAAGCTGGCCCCTTTTGCGGCTCGCACATCAAAACACCCTTGGATAAGGCGTTTCGGGTTCCGCTCCTTTCTTCAAGGTTCGGATGCGGCCCCGCTACCATCAAGCCAGCCTCGGGCCGCTTTCCTTTCCTCTCAGCAGGTCTGGTCGGGTTCCGGTGTCCGCCGCAATATCTTCCTTTGCGCCCCTGATACCCCCAATTTTGCCGCGTCCCTTATTTTTTTCCGCGGGCGGTCACTCTCCGCGGATCTCCGCGGATTATGCACTTCACTTCTACTAGTGAGTGGCCGGACACAGATCACCTTCAGGCTATCGGCTTTTTCCGCGGACCACGGGCTTGGGACTGCTGCGCACACATGATGAAAACTAATACTCCGCGGCCAACCAGAGTATGGCAACCAACAATGGCAAACTCCCAACGATCAGTTGTTCCGCGGACCAAAGGTCTAGGCCTCTATGCATACATCTTAATGAGAAGCGACACTCCGCGGCCCACTAGAGTACGGCACCCCGCAATGACAAACCCCTGATTATCAGCTTTTCCGGGGACCACAGGTCTAAAATTTTGCGCAGACACCTCACCGATGAGTGATGCTCCGCGTTCCACTTCTTCCCACACGAAAGTCCACCACCTCGTGGCGTCCGACTCCTCTCCGCGGAACCCCGTTCCGCGGACGTGTGCAAGCAAGGGACATCGCCGGCAGCCCACCTCACTTGGACTTTTGGTTCTTCACGCACTCTCCCACAGTCCGCGGATCGGACTCCGAGAGCAACTGAGGGCAAGAAGGCGATGGGCGGAGCATAGGAATGAGAGTAGGCCAATGACTTCGATAAAGCTGATTGCGGGGTACATGGAATACTTTTGGAAGGCAAGCAAGTCTGAGTTGCACTTGTGCTATTGCTGGTGGGGCCCTTTTCTACTTGGGACTCCGCACAGCGTGTCTACACGCCGTCGGTCTCATTCCTCTCACACCATCCTATTTCCTCCAATTTTGGACTCCACGCGGTGCGGCTACGCACCGCGGGTCTTGTCCTATTCACACACACATACACACTGCCTATCTTCTGCTGGTCATGTTCTCCATCCGTGGTTCGTGCACGCGGTTCTTCGTGTTCTCCCTTGAATCTTCGTTTTCTGCGGTGCGTCTCCCGGGACTCCTCCGTGATTGATGCTTGGTCGCTTATGTTGATTGGACGTTCTCCCCTGATCGCTCAGTTCCTCCGCTGTCCTGCCTGTGCTTTGTTAGTGGCCGCGGATTCTACTGCGACTTGTCCCTGTTCCCTTTGCACCGCGGCTCTTCCCTCCACTGCTTCCCGCCTTTCCACAAGTTCTTCGACTGAGGAGAACCGCCGCAGACGAGTTGTTAGCCTGCGGCGGACTTCCCATCAATACCCTGGCCCTTGCCTCCTCGGATCCGCGCTACCCCTCGCTCAACCGCATCCGCGGGAGCCAGCATCCTGTGCGCGGACCCTCTGCCTTCTCGGTCCCCATTCCGCGGATTGCTTCTTTTGCGGAGCTGCGGCAGATTTGTGCGTGACAGCCCCGTCACTCCCCGAAGTCAAACTGCTTCTCTTGTATTTTTTTTTCCTCGGTCGACGGTCATCGGGTCAACCATCGACCGTCCTCTCGGATCCTGACCCTAGTCTTTCCTTGCTTCCCCTTTTTCCGATGGATGAACAAAACATCGTTAACACTGCTATACCCTACTACTACAAAACAAGCTGGACGTCCTCGTCCATCCATCATCCTTCCCTGTTTCGTTCATCTACCCTCTCCCTTCCGGTGCATCATTCGCCGCCTGATTGGTGCTCTCGTCTCCTCCCCGGCGCATGTTCCTCAGTCCCCTGTTCTGGTGACGAATACTCTTCCTCTACCCACCTCATCCTCTCTATTCCATCCAACTCTCGGTGGGGCTTCTCCTGCCGTATCCTTTCGATCCGTGCCTTGGGACTGTGACGTGGGGCCATCCTGCGCTCTCCTTCTCCTCTCCCTTGTTCCCACTGCTCCTACAATCAGCACGCTGTTTTCCTCTGCCTTGCCTGCACCCTCCGCCTTGCCTCATCACTCTCCTTGCAGGACATGCAGAGAGGCTCATACAGTCCCGTTTAAGTATTCATGTAATGGTGGGTGCACGAGAGGTGCACACGTTGGTGACAGCTGATACACTAACACCTGCGGATACGCACTGGGCCTCTACATGTGGCGCACGGCTCGCTGCACGAGTTTGTGCAATGGAGGCATTGGTATAATGCAATGCGCCCTCCATGACATAGCCTTGTTTCTCCCACCTTCTTCACACATTCACTGTGTGAGAAGCATCCACGCTTTTCACACCATGGAGTCACCCCTCTCAACTCTCTAGAGCAGCTGGGGCAATCCCCCTTGGCCGTGCCCATACGCGGTCGCACCCAACAACTGCTGTAGTTGTCCCATCCATCATCGTTTGT
>SZWC01007058.1:2061-14279 GCA_023375785.1 Penium margaritaceum
ACACACACACATACACATACACATACACATACACATGCACATACACATACACATACACATACACATACACATATACATATACATATACATATACATATCCATATACATATACATATACATATACATGTACATGTACATATACATATACATAGGAGTTTCCCTACTAGGCGTTCGGAAGAATATGACTCCCCTATCCACTGACCTGAGAACATTACATTTTCCCCACCAACAGCGAGAATACGCAGCATGTCGACACTGCATGCGATGCAGCGTCGACATGCTAGCATCATCACTTGCTTTGAACATTCACAAACCCCTCATTTGAGGGGTTTGTGAATGTGCTTGGGGGGAGAGGTTGCCTATGGTTCGCATGGGGGTGTCCGAGACTCCCCATGCGTTGAAATGGAACCTGCTGGGCCCCGCTACCGCGGGGCCCAGCAGGAGCCCATGCAAAATTAAAACCATAAACCCCAAGTGTATCTTGGGGTAGGGTTTGACTAAGTTTTGTCTGGAAAACCTTAACGGTTTGCGAGTAAGGGAAAGAAAAAACTGAGTGTTTTTGCTCGATCTCAAAAATGGGCGTTTTTGCTCGATCGTGATTGTTGCGTGGGAACGAGAATCACGAGAGGGGTCGAAATGCCCCAACTCGCTTCGCTTGATCACCGGCGCATGTCACTGATCGGGCATGGTGATGCGAGTGGGCAGGGCAGTTTTATTTTTTAAGTCGCTGGACAGGGTCTTCCTAACCCCCTCGCTGATTGGGTATGAGGGTTACTATGCCCAAACCTAGAATTATATCCAAGTTTCACACATGAACCACGCCAAATCCAGACCTGGAACTTTTTTGCTCGTTACTAACGCTATAGTGCAAGTGTATCGGAGCTGCGCCGTTTGCGCCCTGCCTTGATGCGAAGTGACCAGACCAAATCACGACGAAGGTAGGTGGTTGTTTCACAGACTGGACCATGGAAGATGTCTACTTTCGATTCTCATGTCTGGTTTATGCCTCGTACCAAGCCGAATATCTTTGAGGACCCGCTAGTGCCAGAATCCATGTACTGATCTAACGGCTAGATTACTGATGTTACTATTCGATGGTGACCTCGGTGTCAGTACAGTATGCTTGCCGAAATTTTGCTTCAACTTAGCTTCATTTCACATGCTTCAATGAATAGTACCCATGAATACCTTAATCGCGAAAAACACATGATGCACAAGAGTATGCGGCCGTTCTCATTGTCCCACAATGCGTTTGAAATGTTCCTGATTCGTCATTGTATTTTGCTTTGGTCATTTTTGGACACATCTCACCGGTGGTTAGACGTGTGAGAAATCAACAAAAGAATCTATTAAAGACTAATAACACTAATACCCAATCCGCGAGGGGGTCAGGAACGCCCTGCCCAGCGATGTAAAAAATAGAACTGCCATGCCCACTCGCATCACCATGCTCGATCAGCGGCATGCGCCGCTGATCGAGCATAGCGAGGTGGGGCATGTCGACCCCCCCTCACGATTCTCGCTCCCACACGAGAATCGCGATAGAGCGCAAACACTTTGTTTTTTTTTATTTCTTTCCCTTACTCGCACACCGTTAAGGCATTACATACAAACCTTAGTCAAACCCTATCCTGAATCAGATTCATGGTTTTACGGCTTTATTTTTGCACAGGCTCCTGCTGGGCCCCACGGTAGCGTGCTCTCGCAGGTTCCCTTTCAACGCATGGGGAGTCTCGGACCCCCCATGCGAACCATAGGCAACCCCCCCATGAACATTCACAAACCCCTCGAATGAGGGGTTTGTGAATTTTGGAAGTGAGTGATGACATCAGCATGTCGATGTTGCATCGCATGCAGCATTGACATGCTACGTTTTCTCGATGTTCGTGGGTAAAATGTCAATATTCTCAGGTCAGTTGGTAGGGGAGTCTTATTCTTACGAACGCGGGGTAGGACATACACACATTCGAATTTTCCGGGGTATCCCTACATGTACCCAATCTATTATTACATCCGTCGGTTTTATTCCCCGTTGCCCCATGCGTGAAATTGACGGGTGTTAACATGAGCGTTTCCCTCCTCACGCGGGCATCCGATAGGAGGACGCTCCCAAGAGAGGCCCCTCCGATCATCCGGGAAATGCCACGGCATCATCCATGTAAGCCGGACAGTGCCAACGGCACTGATCACGGCTTGAAGTTTCCTTGAATGTATCATCTGACTATGGATTTGGAATCTACAGGGAAAACCGTGCAAGATCGACCCAAGAACGGGGTCAATCCATCAAGAATTGAGGAAGTTACTCCCGGCCAAAGGTTGGACCGGCCGAGGGGAAAACAGGTGACGGGAATTCATCCCCACGGATCAAGGCTCGACCCTCGGAAGACCCAACAAAGCCGAAGCGTGCCTTGGGGCCCGGTTAGTCAATGAATCAAGGATCATTGAGGACCAAGGGCACCTCAGAATGGCACCCCGATGTGTTATTACCAGCAAGGGCGCTTCGGACGGCCGTCACCGCTGCCAGTGGTGCTGCCAGCGGCAGATTGTCGTGGTTCACGGAAACGGCCATATCTTGGCCGTTCCTCCACGGAAGGATGCGATTCTTGGTGCGTTGGAAAGCTGGAAAGATGCGCTACGTGATTCTTGGGCAATAACGCTCATCCCAGGCCCATACGGAGCCGCGCACGGCCCGGCGACCTCGGATCGCCTAGGATGTGTCATCATGTACATGTAGCCTTGTATGTTGACACTTGAATAAGAAGTACAGTTTACTCCCACTATGCCACACGTGTTCCCGTGCTCCCCCAAGACGACCCTACGCTTCCAAAACCCCGGGAAGGTGTGCACCGGCCTCCCCTTGGTCGCCGTTGCCGCCGGTTGCTGCCTACACCATCCGGTTGAGGCTAGCACACCGTGCCCGATTTACACTTGGTATCTGAGCCACCCTTGGCTCAGGGGCACAATCATCTACGTGGCAACCTGTCCTGGTCAGTGTAGACCAGCACGCATCTCGTCTCTTTGGCGGATCCGTGCTCAAGGCCAACCACACACTCCGGCGACAAGGTGGTAACCGGAGGACCCGTTGAGGAAGAATTTGTACCGGAAGTGAGGATGACTTCATCCGGCTCGTCCTCGTTGGCCGCGGCGTTTGACGTGCAAGGCAAAGTAACAGCAGCCGCAGCGTTGCAGAAGTTGCTCGCCGACATGCAGGCCAAGATGGACCTGTTGGAGAAACAAAACGCGTATCTCAATCAAGAGCTCGCGAAGCGTCCACTGACAGCACTAGTGGCAGTTGCCACCGCAAACGTACCTGCGGTGGGCGTCCCGAGCCCGCCCAAGCCCGAGTCGTTCGACCCATCAAAGAAGGATGGGCCAGCTCCGCACGCTTGGATTCTCGGACTGGAATTGTACTTCACCGCCATCGGCGTGGATGCCTCAAGGTACGAGGCGCGCCGCGACTATGCCGTGACCTTGTTGAGAGGAGCATTGTTGGATTGGTGGGCCGATGTGATACGGTCCAATCAACACGGCTGTGGAGCGGCAATGGTCGCCGGCATTACGGCCGCGACCGGAATCTCAACCCCATTGGCTCCAACCTGCAGCAGTGGCAACCCTACCCTGAAATGGCCGACCTCGTGGAAGGAGTTCACGGAGTTGTTCATCAAGTGCTTCACCGTGGGTGACGTGAGGAACAACGCACGTGCCAAGCTGTGTCGGCTTCGCCAAATTGGCAGCGTCGTCGACTACACCCGCATGTTTCGTGAGATCATCGCCAACTGTGGCTTTGACTCGCATGAATTGTGCTTCCACTACAGCAACGGCCTCAAGAACGATGCTCGCGCTGTAACGGTGATGCACGACCTCAAAGATGACCTGTTGGCAATGATCGCAGCAGCTGAACGGTACGACTCACGCATAACATAGGCTCATGCCAACAACCACAACTATTTTGGTGGTGGTTACGGCAAGCGGGCCGAGAGCAACAACACGCCCATGGAGATTGGAGCGTTGCAACAGCGGAAGTGCTACAATTGTGGCAAGCCTGGCCACATTGCGCGTGACTGTCGGAGTCCAAAGACGGGCGATGACAAGGGTAAGCGGCAAGGGAAGGGGAAGCAAGCCACGAAGGAAGCAGAGAAAGCAACAAAGGAGTCGGGAAACGAGGAGAGCCAGGAGTAAATGGTGTTACTCCTGGCTCCCCTCAGCCCAAACCGCAACTTGACCGCCCGTCCGAACGCCTTGCGGCAACTAAGGGGGTTTCCGAGGTCAAGGCATGGGACGCGGGGTATGAGGAGGAGCAGCCCGCACTTCTCTTGGAGGCGCGAGTGAAAGGCGTCAAGGGGAAGGTGGGGAGTCTGCTGGATTGTGGCGCGAGCCACAGTTTTGTGAGTATGGAGTGTGCTCGGAAGTGGGGCCTTACGCTCACGAGCAAGAAGCGGACCGCTAATCAAGTGGACGGCACGATTGAAGTTGGGTACCTGGCCCATCCCCTCTCCATTCGCGTGGGGAAGCTTCGTATAACGACCGTATACCGGGTGTGCCTGATGAAGGATTATGATGTGATCCTCGGTCGTGACTTCCTCCACAAGTACAACCCCGCCGTCAATTGGGAGACACGCACCATCTCAGTCAAGTTCAGAGACAAGGAGTATTCCCTGCCTACGTGGTCCGAGGAAGAGGCCACGGAGGAGGAGACTTGCAAGGAGGAAGCACCGCAGCAGTCGGTGCCTCGCAAGGAGGAATCGGCGTCGTTAATGCTGAACTTGGTGCAGCTCAAACGAGTGATTCGAAAAAGGGAGCAGATTTTTTCGGCGTTCGTGCGAGACGTGGATGACGGTTTCGACGAACCAGAGGACGTGGCGCCTGCTGTGGCGCATGGGGCGACTGGTGAGCAGCCGGGGGCCCAAGGCAAGTTTACCGCGGTGTCCGAGGGGCTTCGGAAGGTGTGTACGGAGTTCGAGGACGTGTTCCCCGACACCCTCCCGGCGGGTCTGCCACCAAAGCGAGACGTGGACCATCGCATCGACCTCAAACCTGGAGCGCGCCCGCCTGTTCGTGCAACGTACCGCATGAGTGACGCGTAACTGCAGGAGCACAAGAAGCAGCTGACCGAGATGACGGGGCAGGGCTTCATCCGCCCATCCTCGTCTCCTTACACTGCACCTGTCTTGTNGCCCAAGGCAAGTTTACCGCGGTGTCCGAGGGGCTTCGGAAGGTGTGTACGGAGTTCGAGGACGTGTTCCCCGACACCCTCCCGGCGGGTCTGCCACCAAAGCGAGACGTGGACCATCGCATCGACCTCAAACCTGGAGCGCGCCCGCCTGTTCGTGCAACGTACCGCATGAGTGACGCGTAACTGCAGGAGCACAAGAAGCAGCTGACCGAGATGACGGGGCAGGGCTTCATCCGCCCATCCTCGTCTCCTTACACTGCACCTGTCTTGTTTTTGCAGAAAAAAACGGGGGAGATGCACATGTGTGTGGACTACCGGGCGTTGAACGACTTGACCATCAAGAACCGGTGCCCGCTCCCACGAGCCGAGGAGCTCTTCGATCAGCTCCGTGTGGCTTGCTTCTTCACAAAGATTGACCTCCGTTCTGGCTAACACCAGATCCGCATCGCAGCAGATGATGTGGATAAGACGGCCTTCCGCACCCGCTATGGTCACTACGAGTTCCTCGTGATGCCTTTCGGGTTGACCAATGCGCCGGCCACCTTCATGGCGGCGATGAACAACATCTTCAGGCCGTACTTGGATGACTTTGTGGTGGTTTACCTCGAATACATCTTGGTGTATAGCAGGACGGCGGAGGAGCATGAGGAGCATGTGAAGAAGGTCCTCGAGATTCTGAGGAAGGAGCAATTTTTTGTAAAACTCTCTAAGTGTGAGTTCGCGGTGGGGAAAGTTGAATTCCTTGGACACATAATTGGCAATGGACAGATTGCCATAGATCCGCGCAAGGTGTCGGTCATGCAGGAGTGGCCGAAGTTGCGTAGTGTGCATGATGTGCAAGTGTTCCTTGGTTTTTGCAACTACTACCGCAGATTTATCCTTGGCTACGCGGGAGTGTCAGCGCCACTCTCCAATCTCACTCGCAAGGATCGCGAGTGGAGTTGGGGAGTTAGCGAACAAGAAGCCTTTGAGAATCTCAAGAGGACTCTGACCTCCGCGTCGGCCTTGCACTTGGCCGATAGCGGCCGTGAGTTTGAAATGGCGACGGATGCATCGGACCTGGCCATTGGTGGGATCCTTTTGCAGGACTTTGGCAACGGGTCGCAGCCGGTCGCCTACTGCTCGCGTAAGTTGCGCGGGACGGAGCTGAACTACGCCACCCATGACAAAGAGATGCTCGCCGTGGTCGCAGCCTTAAAAAACTGGCAGTGCTACCTCGAGGCGCGGAAGTGCACGGTCTACACCGACCACCACGCGTTGAAGTACTTCAAGACGCACCCGAACCTGAGTCGGCGGCAAGCGCGTTGGGTGGAGTACCTCGAGTCGCACTTCGACTACGAGATCGTGTACCGGCCGGGTCGCATCAACCCAGCCGACGCCCTCTCACGGTGACCGGACCTGATGATGCGGGTTGCGTCTCTCACCATCCACGAGGATGCCTTCCTTGTGAAGCTCTTCACGGAGGGATACGAGGTGCATGGGGAGTACGAGGCTCGGAGATTTTTCTTCGAGGCACCGTATTAGCGACGGCGCGGCACGCAGCAGGTGGTGGTTCCCGCGATGCCCGCACTTTGGCAGCTGATTTTGGAGGAGTGCCATGACAGTGGCCCGAGCGGTCACTTCTCCACCGACAAGACATTGAAGACGGTGGCTCGCTTCTTTTGGTGGCCCACCATGTCGTCGAAGGTGGCTGAATTCTGCCGGAGTTGTGATGTGTGCCAATGCCACAAGGCACGGAGGACGAAGACCCCGGGTCTCCTCCAACCCTTACCCATCCCCAAGCAGCCGTGGCAGGACATCTCCATGGATTTCATCACGGGTTTGCCCACGAAAGTGGCAGGCCACAATGCGGTGTTGGTGGTGGTGGATCGCTTCAGCAAGATGTCGCACTTCATTGCGACGCGTGATACGGTGAGCGCGGAAGGCACGGCTCGGCTGTTCCTCGAGCACGTGGTGCGTCTCCATGGCGTGCCGCGGTCCATTGTGAGCGACCGTGACCCGCGTTTCACAAGCAAGTTCTGGCGAGAACTCATGGAGCGGTATGGCAGCAAGGTGCAGTTGTTGACCAGTTTTCATCCCCAAACTGACGGGCAAACGGAGCGGTCGTACCAGACGTTGGAGCAGCTCCTCCGTACAGTGGGTGATCCGGATGAGACGGCGTGGGACCAGCGGTTGCCGGTCGCTGAACTGGCGTACAACTCCGCCACGTCTGCCTCCACCGGCAAGGAGCCATTTGAATGGGACAGTGCCCGCCACGCGGGACAGTGCCCGCCACGCCCCTCAGTTTGCACGTTGCAAGCAACCTGCCCGCGGTGGAGTCTACCGCACGTGACTTCACGCAGATTTGGGCGGCAACGCGGCATGCATTGGCAAAGGCGCAAGCGCAACAGAAAGTGCAAGCGGACCGCCGACGCGCAGACGCAACGCTCAAGGTCGGTGACCGCGTGCTTCTCAACAGCATGCACATCAAGCTTCGCAGGGTCCGGTCAGACAAGTTAAACCCCGGTGGTTTGGTCTGTTCGAGGTGCTCGAAATGCGGACACCCGTGGTGGCACGGTTGGCTCTTCTGATTTCCATGCCTGTCCACGATGTGTTCCATATCTCCAAGCTCAAGCTCTACCATGATCCGGCCGAGCATTTTCCTGGCCGCAGTTGTGAGCCTCCCCCTCCGGTGGTGATCGAGGGCGAACAAGAGTTTGAGGTGGAGGCCATCCTTGACCACCGTCGTCGTGGCCATAGGTGGGAGTACCTGGTCAAGTGGAAGGGCTACGATGCGGCCCTCAACTCATGGGAGCCTGCCCGCAACTTCAACGTTGGCGGGGTGAATGCCATCCTCCAAGAGTACCAAGAGCGAACCGGGACGGCTAGCTCCTAAAGGGGGGGGGGGTAGTAAGCCGAGCAGTGCCAACGGCACTGATCACGGCTTGAGGTTTCCTTGAATGTATCATATGACTGTGGATTTGGAATATACAGGAAAAACCGTGCGAGATCGACCCAAGAACGGGGTCGGTCCATCAAGAATTGAGGAAGTTACGCCCGGCCAAAGGTTGGACCGGCCGATGGGAAAACAGGTGACGGGAATTCATCCCCACGGACTAAGGCTCGACCCTCGGAAGACCCAACAAAGCCGAAGCGTGCCTTGGGGCCCGGTTAGTCAATGAATCAAGGATCATTGAGGACCAAGGGCGCTTCGGAATGGCGCCCCGATGTGTTATTACCAGCAAGGGCGCTTCGGGCGGCCGTCACCGCCGCTAGTGGTGCTGCCAGCGGCAGATTGCCGTGGTTCACGGAAACGGCCATATCTCGGCTGTTCCTCCACGGAAGGATGCGATTCTTGGTGCGTTGGAAAGCTGGGAAGATGCGCTACGTGAGTCTTGGGCAATGACGCTCATCCCAGGCCCATACGGAGCCGCGCACGGCCCGGCGACCTCGGGTCACCTAGGATGTGTCACTATGTACATATAGTCTTGTATGTTGACACTTGAATAAGAAGTACAGTTTACTCCCACTGTGCCACACATGTTCCCGTGCTCCCCCAAGATGACCCTATGCTTCCGCAACCCGGGGAAGGTGTGCACCGGCCTCCCCTTGGTCGCCGTTGCCGCCGGTTGGTGCCTACACCATCCGGTTGAGGCTAGCACACCATGCCCGGTTTACAATCCAGGAACGAATTCCAACGGCACGTAATCCGCATCAAGAGGGAGGGTCGAAATAGGTAGCTCTTGCAAATTTATCCAACGCTATATCCAGTGAACATGAAAAAGATATGCTACATCCATACAAGCACGCCATGTCGATGTCACATGACATCCATCGACATGCTGATGTGGTCAGACATCAAAGAAAATCACAAACCCTCTATAGAGAGGTTTGTGACTTTTTTTCAAAAAGCTTGGCGAGGGCTTTGAGTGGGGGGTCCGGAACACCCCATGCGTTGAAAGGGAACCTAATGGGTCTCGCTACTACGAGACCCAACAGGAGCCTATGCAACAATAAAACCCTATAATCCTGAGTTTGATTTGGGCTAGGTTTTGAAAGGTTTGCATGGATGAAGATGGGTTTTTTTCCTCCATATACATATTTGGAAAAGGCGTTCTCACTCGATCGCCATTCTTGCGATGGTGGGGGTGACACATCAACCTCCTCGCTTCGCTCAATCGGCAACTTACGTCGCTAGTCGGGCATGGCAATCGAAATGGAAATGGCATTGGTTTTCCTTCTATCTATATATAACTACTTTAACATCTGGCTTATGATCATGCTTGCGCAGATATATCTGCTATATCACCCCTTCAGACAAGATAATTAAAATACAAATGTGAATAACAAAGAGTATAGTAGATTTTTCCATGGGGTACATGTATGTATCCATAGCACCTCATCGATAATGGCAATGGATGACCATGTGAGAATTCCACAATCTTTAATGGCTACTTCTCTCATTGTCAAATCCAATAAACGAGATATCATATGTAAAAAACTTGTTCTTAATCGCTCACAAGGAATCAAGCTAGAAAACCATCTTACACCCTTGCAAGCATGTTTTGCTTTTAGTTTGCAAGGAGGGAATAGTGGTGATATCGCCTTCTCATAACACAAGGGAGAATATCATTCAGGCTATACCATTTGAATTAAGTTTGCCATGCAAAAAAACAGGTGAAGATTACATCTTCATGTTTGTCGGAACCTTCCTTTGATAGATATTATGCTCCGTTCTTGTTTTCATTGTGTCATTTGTCTTTCACATGGGATATACACCTTAGTCATTTATTTAAACCGTGTAAATTTTAAGAAGTCACATCACAATTCGAGCTAGTGATCACTTCATGAAGGAAATCAAGAGTCTGTGCATCTTCTCTTAAGAATGCTTTCATAACGAGTGACATTAGAAGAAAACTCTATTCAAAGTATTTTTCAATCACGTTATTTGAGCAAAACATAAACATCACAATCTTTATTTATTTTTTCAAACGTAAGTGAAAATTCTGCAGAAGGAGGGAGGTGAACACATTGTAGAATACCTTAATTTTTTGTCATCTCTTTTATTTCCTTGATAAAAAAACTAGTGTTTCAAAGAACTCACATGATGGTAAATGGTTTTTTTTGTTGTGGACATGGATGTACACAGTTTTCTCTCGGGAATAAAATGTAAAAAAATCTCAACCAATTACCTTATCTAGAGTAGGCTACGACCCATTCCCTCGGTGTCTTTTACATACTGTTTTGAGAATATTTAGACTCATATCCTCCACCGTACTCACATGAATCAGGGGGTCCAGGCTCATCCCCTGGTCTTGTTTTTATGCTTAGGTAGTGCGTCCAACCCTCACCCCCTCCTCTTTCAACCAGCCTCAATCCAGGGCCAAGAAAACATACATTTGTGAAAGGCCTTTTATCAACCCTTGCCATCTTTATCATCTCGTTATCCACACCCTCCATGCCGACATCCGTGGGTTTGCCAAGGGCAATCATCGTTGGTTGGACTTGTCTTGTTGGACTGGCTGGCGTACTACAAGGCGTGTGACACCACCATCTTTCCTGAAAATATTTTAGCGCAAATAGACTAGTTGCCTTGCCGGTCTAGGTCGCGTACAATGTACTATGTGACCACATCCCCACTCGTCCAAATCCCAGTTTGATGTCTGTCATTGTTATGGGTGGTTTAGTTTGGTAACAAAAGTTTGAGCTTTGGAATTCTTCCTTTCGCCCCTGAAATGTTGTTTACCCTCCAAAAGTGTGTGGTTATCAAGTGCGTCCCCCCTCCCCCCCCCCCTTCTCCCTCCCCCCCCCACCTCTCGCTGCTCACCGACCACGAGCGTGACGCCCGTGTTGAAGGAAGGCTTTTGTTCCTGGCAAGGACTTTCCGACTTCCGACTTCGTTTTTGGCTTCCTTCCACACCAACCCTTCTAATCGTTCTACTCTGTGGCCCGCCTCTCCCTCCACTATATAGTTGAAGGAGTCGCGGAAGCACATCACAGTGGCTACATAAGTAGTTGTAGAAGAAGCAACAACAGTTGAATACGTAGATGCTATGGGGATACCTACAGCAAAAGCTACACATGCGACCGAGGTAGCAACGGCGGCAGCTCTCATTCACTCATTGTAGAAGTTGCTTGTGAGCTCCTCCCTCTCCCCCCATTGCCTTCTGCAGTCTTCATTGTAGAGGTTGCCTGTAACCCCTATTCATCCTTCTTCTAACTATGTGATTTATCAGCTTTGCTTTATGTAATTGTTTTACATTGCTAAGCGTTTTTGTTCTTGCTATCGCTGCTTCCCCTTGCTGCTACAATTGTTGCTGGTGGCGGTGCTGTTGATGCCGTAGTTGGTGCTTGAATGTTGCTATTACTTTTCTCCAATTGTGCAGGTGTTGGCATTGCAACTGTTATTATTGCTACTTTTACAGGAGCTACTACTACCACTGTTGTTCCTACTTTGGCTTCTTGTGCTACTGCAACTGCCGCATCACCATTTATGGAAACTGTCCAGTAATTTGTTGAGTGAGTCAGTCCAACCTTTGATCTGACTGTTCATCAGTCTGACTGTCTTTCCATCTATCCGTCCATTTGTCTGTAGGTCTATGTGCATCTGTTCTTCCACCCGTCTGTCCACCCGTCCATCTGTTTTATCGTCGGTCCATCCGTCCTTCCTTCTGTTTGTTCTTCAGTCAGTAAGTAGCCAGCTAGCCAGCCAGCCAGCCGGCCGGCCGGCGGCTAATTCGGCCACCCAGCCAGTTCGGTCAGGTGATCAGTCTGTCATTCCTTACAAGTCTATCAGTCCGTGAGTCCATCAGCCTATAAAAACATTACTCCAACTGTTCTTCAGTCCATGATTCCATCAGTTCGTTAGTCCGTTGGTCCATTGGTCCATCAGTCCATCAGTCCAATCCATCAGTCCATCTTTTTATCTGTCCGTCAGTCCATTTGTCCATCAGTCTGTCATTCAGTCAGTTTGTCACTTTTTCACTCTGACAGTGTGCCAGTCTGTGCATCTGCCCATCTCTCTATCTCTCTCTCTCTCTCTCTCTCTCTCTCTCTCTCTCTCTTT